>JANHFT010004072.1:18192-29842 GCA_032467955.1 Pseudoxenodon macrops
AATGTACAATTAAAAATTTCTTTAAAAAAAGAACAAAATATAAAAACAAATAAAAATAGAAACACATAGTAGCTGGGCCTAATTGCCCAGAAAATCAGCTTAAAAAGGATGATGTTCTGTACCACTACTTTAATTGTTTCTGCCATTATGATAAAAGATTTTACCATGTTTATGCTACCCCCAGTAATAACTATAGCCGAATGGCAATGTTGTATGCCTGTAAAAGCATTTCTTTCCCCCTTCTTTTGTTCCACCCCCTCTTCTTTTTTCTCTCTCATAGACATACATATTCACTTATCGTTATGCTGTGCCCTATCTTTTGCTGTCTGGTTCATGAATTATGCGTCTGCTTCAGATTTGTGCCTTTTGCCAGGGTTCTTTGCTCATCAGAAGTTGATCATTTTTCATCAGCTATGTGATATATTGTCACTGTGTTCAGCAATAGCCACTCCCAAGCAGAAAACAAAATCTATATATGTGATACAGAATTTAAATCCCTTTGGGGTCACTCTCTTTGGCACATCAAAATCTAAGCCTGACATAAAATGGCACCTAACCACTTAAGTATATTTGCTGGCCTTGACAGGCATGATCTATTACTTCTGCACTCAACACCATAGTACCATGAATTAAATAATGGTAGAACTGATATTGAAAATATTAAGCCTACCTCTTCAGAAGTAAACAATACATTTAATCTAAGCCAGATAGAACAGACAGTATACACAGGTATATAAATAAATTTAGTATTTATTTCTCCAAAGAATAAGGTTTAATTTGAGATGCTAGGTTATCTTGTTACAACTAATAGACTGCTTTGCTGCAGCTTCCAATGTACAGTAAATATGATGGCATGTTAATTTACAGAATATGTGCTCTAGTAAATGGATAATATTAAATGGAGAATTTTAAAAAACTCTTTGCTTTAGAGACTTCTATGCTGGCTTGTTTAATTTCTTATTAAAGGGAAATGACTAAGATTGGCAGAAATGGATGCAAACTTAACAGGCTGCATCTGACAAGCTTTTAAAACAAATTCCCTTGAGGTTTGCCATGAAATATTATCTTTCACTCTTTTCTATGAATTGTCAGCTGGTATCTTTTCTGATCTCCTTTTCTTGTCCAGTGCAATGAAGCTTGCATCTAAGCATCCCATCACCAGATCTAGCAAGTCCGAACAGAAGATAGTAAGTAATACAGATCTACCATGCTTTTATATCACAGAAGCTGTTCAGTCATTTCAAATACTGTTTACATTGTACTAAGGTGATTAGAAGAGAAAGCAGCTGACAGAACTGACTTCTGTGAAAGATAGAGAATATTTCATGGCAAAGTTCAAGGGAATTTCCCTTAACAGCTTGTTGAATGGGATCCATATGACAGCAACTGTTTTCCCTGAAGGAAATGTGCAATTTAGGTTGGCCGTTCAGGTATCCAATTTCTCCCACATTTATGCAGTCCTGTTATCATTAAAAACCATAATGGCAATATATATTCTTCCATTTAACATGGCTAGTGTATTATTGAATAGGATAGGGAATGCATGTAGAACATAACTTCAAGGACACTTTCTAAAGTGATTACTAGCAGTGGATATAGAATTTGGAGACTAAGAATGGGACAATCCATCTGGGAAAAAATAACACAACAGAAGAGGGGAAAAAATCTCTGGAAACTATGACTTTTTGGAGCAGGAGGGTAAAAGAACTAGAAATGCAGATCAATGCAAAACCGTTGCACAAAACATGGCACAAAACTCTGAAAGTCAACAATTGACTACGCAAATGATGACACCAAGAAGGACTTGGATTCTATGACAATAGCATGTGCTGTCCTCAGAAAGGACTCCTGGGATGAATTAGATACATATTACAAAACTGGGAAAGAAACATTGAACAAGTGCCTTGTGATATCATCAGAAATATATTAAACTAAAAGAAAATGGAGATGGTGGAAAACAAACAAACAAATAAACAAACAAACAAACTCAGAACTGAATCTGTAGTCAGGCAGAACACAAAGAAAAAGGAAACCAAGATAGGGACTCAGAAATTTTGCAGCTGTTTCTATAGTGATATGAGTATAGGAAATAAACAAGAGGGAACCAGTGGTCCTAGCTCAGGAAAACAAATGTGATAAGACAGAAGTTACTCAGATTTGGTGGGATAATACTCATGATTGGCACACAGCACTGGAATGTTATAATTTATTTAAAAGGAACAGATCCAATAGAAAAGGTGCAAAAGGTACACTATACATTAAAAAAACAGTATCTTTGTACAGAAAATCTGGAATCAGGATGAGCATCGTGTAAGTATTTCAGCATGCCTAAAAAGGAGACATAAACAAAAGTAAAATTAATTAGGGAATTTATTATGCATTGCCTGAACAGGCAAATGATACAGATAAAGCATTTTTCAAAGAATGAAAGAAGAGTGATAAGGGATTTCACTTAACTTGACATCTGCTAGGAATCTGCCAAGAGAAAGCGATCCCACAAATTCCTGTCGTCTGTTGTTGATAATTTCATTTGGTAGAAGTGGAAGACGGGACAAAGGAGCCTGCTGTCCTGGAACTAACCTTTATCAAAATGGGGTCAGGTCAGTGTCTCTTACCACCTAATCTATTTTACAGGGTTTTTGTTTTAAGGATCAAATGATGTAACAGCCCCATTTAGGCTGCCCTGAGTTCTTACAGGAAAATCAGGACATGAACGGAACTAATTAAGTATATGTGCTAGCTATAACCATATTTTGTCAATGTAAAAAGTTCAAAGATGATAAATCTAAGCTTAAACTTGTTGAGAGCAAACTTGGTATTTTACTCCAACTGAACTAACGGCAGGCATAACTACCACCACAAATGAAACTCAGTTGTTTCTTTTCCAGGGACAAAAAACCCTTCATGAAAACATTCAGTATTGAATACACAGAAGAAATGATTTGTTAAGTGTAAGATAGCTTTATTAACCTTTAGCTTTAAATGGTCCACTTAATTGGCATGTAGCTTGGGTCAAAGTTAATGGGGAAATTCTACAAGGAAGAGTTTCTAACACCCATCAATGACTAGAACTGTCATTTCTGTTTAAATGCTTTAAACAAGGAGTGCTGAGATATAATAATCTCAGCTTGAGGGATATAATTACAGATTTTCATGCAGACTTTGATAATTTTCAACAAGATAAATTGCTGGCAATTGTAGACTATGCAGGACAAGTGGTTTACATTCTGCTGCCTTGGAAAAATATTGCTTTGCTTAAGGTGCTTGAAGACATCATACATAAAAAGCAATTGTTTGGAACTTCTTTAAGGAAAACAAGCCATTGCTGCTTTTAAACATTTTATACAACACTCACATTTCATATTATTGCAGCACAAAAACCATTTTTGGGAGTGATATCTAGATAGAGACTAGAACTCTTTGGTAGAATTGAACTAATGACATATACAGTATTTTGAAAATCATTTATCTCATAGGACAAGGAATCAATCAGTAAAATATATCTAAATACATCCATCCCAAGTGATCTCAATGTATTTTCCTATCTCAAAAACCTCAGCATAAATGTCAAAAGAAATAATATGCCTATCATGATCTTTTGGAAGAAATGCCTGAAGTTTATTCTGCCCAATAACAGAAGCAACTTTATTTCTTTGATTATTTATGAGGAAAGTATCCTGGGTATTTAATGCAGATATTATTGCTATGAACAGTCACCGCAGCTGGATCAGATTCTGTCTGGTTTTCTTCCTGTCAGGTAGCTGGATGTACAAACAAAGTTGCATGAATGTCCAAACATTGGTCGTATTGGGAATTTTCCTCTCATTAGTACTTGAATGAGGACAAAGTTTTAAAGCCCTGTTTCTCATGCCATTTTGCCAATCCAGCCTCTCATCCCATTATTAAAAAAGAAGTAGACATATCAGCCCTAAATGTATGAATCACTTCTTAATTTGATCCACTTTTCTGAAGTTGTTTAGATTTGTTCTCTACTAAGAATTCAGTGAATAATTGAATTCAGACAAATAGATAATCTTCATATTGTGCATCAACTTGCTATGTGCCATCCATGGGCACTATTAATTTTTCAAAGCAGGGTTCAATCTCAATCTCAAACTATTATAATTGTTATGAGGGTCTGACACTTAACAGGTTTACTTAAGGTTCTTTGCTATTTGAGGGGTGAATGCACAATAGATCATCTTTCCTTAGTGGTAATTATATTGCTTCTCAATTTTTATCCTAGCCTATATCTGTCCTTCTGTACTCATATATTATACCAGAGGTGGGTTCCTACTGGTTTGGACCAGTTCTACTGAGTAGGAGTAGGCCGCTGGTGATGTCATGCAGCCGGAGCTGCTCCGTGGCGCTGCCATCTTTTTTTTGGGGGGGGGGGGAATTGTGAATTTTTTTCGTTTTTTTTCCTTCTACACATGCACAGAAGCCACATTTCCAGCACTGTGCATGCGTCTCCATCTTGTTTTCAGACATTTTTTGGGGGGGAATTTTTCGGGGTTTGTTTTTATTGCACATGCGCACGCACATGCAGCACAGGAGGCAGGGAACCGGCGGCGAGGTAAGTTAGAAGCCACCCCTGTACTGTACTCATATACTCCAACTAATGAACCCAAGCAAATCACAACTCTCAGTCTTAGATTTCTCAAAGGTCTTCTTTAATGAGAACATCATATTGGCACAGCTTCAATGGAAAACCAAATTTAAATCTTTCCCGCAGTTTCAGTATAATTAAACTAGGAAATAACCCCATCCCCAAATGTCACAGGTCACATTGACTAGTTGGGTTAATTGGTGAGCTCTTCAGGCACTTCTTCTCCAACTTTATCTGCTGCCAATAGATACAATCTTGGTTCTCATGAGAAAGTTCTTTGTTGTGAATTTCAAATTCCTTCTCCCCTTCCCCCTCTGTGTGGCAACTGAGGAACAGAAAGATGGCTGTGGACAGGTTCAATTTGAAGATAACATATACATTTGTTTTATTCTTTTGTGTTAAAATTCATAGAACTAGGTTCTTGCCACAATTGTTAAGTGAATCACCACAGTTGATAAGTTAGTAACATGGTTGTTAAAGTGAATCTGGCATCTCCATTGGCTTTGCTTGTCAAAAGGTTGCAAAAGGTGATCACATGATCTTGGAACATAGCAACAGTCATATGTATGTGTCAGTTGACAAGCATCTGAATTTTGATCCCAAGATCATGGGGATGCTGCAAAGGTCCTAAGTGTGAAAAACAGTCATAAGTTACTTTTTTCAGTGCCGTTGTAACTCTGAATGGTCATTAAACTGTTGTAATTCGAGGACTAGCTTTACTTGGCAATATTCAGTACTTTAAAATTTTCTTCCTATTCAAGGATTGATTAATCTGGACATCTTTAATTCTTATGCTTTGTCATTTTGATCCATGTACCTCTTGTGATCTTTTTCTTTTTTTTCTTATGAGACTGAAAAAAGTTATAATTAGTGCACTCTCATCTGGAATACTGACTTTATATGGTTTGGGATTACTACTATTCAGAGGTGGGTTTCTACTGGTTTGGGCCAGTTCTACCGAGTAGTTAGTAGGCTGCTGGTGACGTCACAGAGCCGGTTCTGCTCCGTGAGCGCGGCATCTTTTTTTTTGAAATTCTTTTTGGGGGAAAAAAATTTTGGGGAATTTTTTCGGTTTTTTCTTCTGCGCATGCGCAGAAACCACGTTTCTGGCACTGCGCATTCATCGCCATCTTGTTTTCGGCATTTTTTGGGGAATTGATTTGGGTTTTTTCCTATTGCGCATGCGCACACGAGAGCGCGGGAGGCAGCGAACCGGCAGCGAGGTATGTTAGAACCCACCCCTGCTACTATTGCACAGTTCCTTGTAACTGGGAGGACAAGGAAGGGAAAGAAAGAGTCTTGGATTGGCCAGGAGTGTCTTATGACCCAGGTGGTCAAGGCAAGGCAGCCCTCTAGAGAGTTCTTTATTTCTCTTAACAAATGTTCAATCCAATATCTCTCCAACGACTGCTAAGGGTCCACCCCCACACTATCCTGAAGGAAGCCACCCTGTCTCCCAAAGACAGCCCTGGTAGTAAAAAGAAAGTTCACAGAGTAGGAGCATGCTCACA
Organism: Pseudoxenodon macrops; assembly: GCA_032467955.1. Lineage (NCBI taxonomy): Eukaryota > Metazoa > Chordata > Lepidosauria > Squamata > Pseudoxenodontidae > Pseudoxenodon > Pseudoxenodon macrops. The sequence goes on from JANHFT010004072.1 coordinate 24,313, forward strand.
GGGCAAGATCTAGGGTCCTAAGTTGAATCTACAAAGCAGACTCCAGGCACAAGACAAGGGCAGTCATTAGCATAAGAAACAGGTCCCAACCAAGAAGCAGTTCCAAAGGCACAGTGAAGCAAAGGCCAAACACAGGTCTTTAGAGAAGGGCTAGATCCAAAACAAAATGCAAAGAGCAATCTTCCAAGCGAAGCAAGGCAAACAGTAACAGGCACGAGTCAAAGTCGGGAGAGTGTAAGCCAAAGCAAACAATTGTTCCTGGCAAAGACTAATTCCCCATAGATTCTCCTTCCAGGTGTTCCTTGTGAGGAGAGGTGGGGCAACCTCCTCCTCAATAGCCTTGCAGACCTTCTCTGGACTTGCTTATGCTCCACTCTCCTTACCCTTAGATCAAATGGAGTAGGCAGCTGTTCCTCATCAGAGAATGGCTGCCTATTAGCACCACTGGCCATCAGCAGCTGAGCTCCTCTGTGTCTGTGCAAGCAGGCAGCTCTCTGTCTGACCGACCATCTCTGCCAATGCCTGAGGGGCCCAGGACAGCATTGTCCTCAGCCCCTGGTGTGCCTTTTGAATGGTTCCAGTTCCAGCTCCTCCTCCTCCGAACCGGGCTCTGATGGGGTCATGACAGAATGAGTGGTAGAGGCCAGATTTGCTTCAGACAACTACTTTTAGAAGCTAATTTAATGGGTGACTATAGCTGACTATTGCTTTTGGATAGACTGGGAAAAAGCAAGCTAGTCAAATTTCCACCGCCATATGAAAACAACTATAGGAAAACCAATGGCAACTTGAAGTGTGAATAATGTGATTTATTACCAGATTTATATAGCTGCCCATACTGTAGTAGTAGTAAGAGCTCTGGCTAGCATACAAAACAGTAACACTAACAAAACTCCCAAAACAAAAACAAAATCACGAAACCTCTGTAAAACTCTATAACATTCACAAAAACTCACGGCACCCTAGACTAGTACTTTCCCAACATCTGTATACCATTATGTTGCATTCCAGCCTCATTCTATGCCAGAGCTTTAGGAAGTGCCAGATCTATGAGGCTTTCCAGACAACAAGGGGGGCTGCCAGATTTCTGGGTGTTCTCTAGGGCAGGAGAAGCTACAGAGTCCCACTACATAGCACATTTAAGGGAAGGGACCTGTAATATGCCACCCGATCTGTTCTGGTGGGACAGGGAGGTACCCAGGGAGAAATGTCCTACAGATAGTTTGGTCCCATGCCATTTAGGGCTTTAAAGATGATAATCAGTACGTTGGACTGCATCTAGAAACTGGGAGTAAGTGCAGCTTGCACAGCAGTGGTGTAATATGGACAAAATATGGAACAGCCATAACGTCATGCATTGCCACATTCTGGACCAGCTGTAGTTTTGGGATGATCTTCAAAGGCAGGGCCTTGTAGAGTTCATTACATTAGTCCAACTGGGAAGAGGCCAGGACATTTATGACTACAAGCAACTCCTCTGGGTCAAGGAATGGCTGCAATTGGTGCACAAGATAGTTCTGCAAAAAAGCCACCTTAAAAAGGCTGTATTGGGACCATGCAGGGGTGGGTTCTGTATATTTTTACTGCCGCTTTGCTCAGAGTCGCGCGGCGTATGTACACATGAAGCACGCACATACAGCAGTAAAAAACCAGCTTCTGCGCATACACAGAAGCAAAAATTAGCTTCTGCACATGTGCAAAAGCAAAATCCAAGATGGTGGCACCCACGGAGCCACCGACAGGACCGACTCTGTGATATCATCGCCAAGTTACTACTGGTTCTATAGAACTGGATAGAACCGGTAGGAACCCACTTATGGGACCATGCATGAATAGGACTTTTTTTCAGAACTTACTGTTCAAACTGTCCAGACTGGACTTAGTGCAGAACTAAGGATGTTGAATATGCTTCATGCCCCTTACAATATGTTTACATAGTCTGTACATGTATAAATACTGAGCAGAGTATATATCAAGATTAGTATAATAGAACAGAATGGCTAGAAATCCGTGCCTTCTTCAAGAGCAATATTTCATGTAAGTTAGAGGTCTAAAGCCAATGATATCGATTTTAGTACTTCATGGCCTATTGTACTGACTAGAAAGTGACAACATGGTGAAGACAGAAAATCAAAGATTTAATCTGTATCTTCTGTTTAATCTATACTGTGCTTGCTCTTTGTCTGCAACTCACAATAGCTTATGCTTTCTTTTAAATGAGTTAGTTGGAAGGATGATACCAGACTCCTTCTGATTTCATCTGCACATGAGAACTCTTACAGTGATTTAATCTGAATCATATAGATAGGACTATTATTTTATATGTGGTTCAGAAACTATAATTTGGTTAACTAATATTTTCTTTCCAGTACTTTGGAAAATGTAAGTAGAAATGTGATGCACAGTTGCCACTACCGTACATTGCAACTTATTTCCTGCTCAGTCCTTGGAAATATGAGTGCTGTGAATTATTGATTTGACAAAATACAATGCCCTCCTAAACTCATTCATGAATTGCAATTCTCTATACTGTTCTTCTTGCAAATATCTAATGGACCACTATAGAATAACCCTTGTGAATCCAGGAATATATGCTTTGCCCTTCTTAATTATATTCTAAATATTTTGGCCAGTTTCAAGTTGGATGTTAATCAAATCAAACGATCTGAACAACATATTACCCTAATGATGCTCCTAAGGTTATTAGGGTTATTGTCATGGCAACAATTATGAGATTGTACTTTTGTCCACATGACTGCCTCAAATTATACAGTAATATGTAATGCTGAAAAATATTAACTGAGAACGAAGAGCTTTAAATAGTTGGATCAAGAGGCAGGAATCAAGCCTAATTTTGGAGAGTGTAAAAGTCATTACTGTGTGCATCATGAATACAAACCTGTTTTTCTTTCAGAGTTTCCTGCAGTGACTGAACTCCGCTATTACTTCGGCGAAATTTAGACATTCTACGGGTTGCACTTTCTCCGCCTGCACGAACAGGGGGTTTCAAATGAGAACGGTCGGATAAATCTGCATCTTTCAGTTTTGAGAGAGGCTCATCCTCAGGTGGTCCAGGACCAGGCTCTATAATCTCTGGTGGAGCAGGGATATCCGGAGGAGGCTGGTTTTCCTGAGCAGGGTCTGGATTATTATCTGCTACGGTCTCCATTTTTATTCCTGTGATTTATAAATAAGACTTTTTGTAATTGTTGCAAAGTAATAGTTTAGAATAGAAGATACCAAATGTTTTAAAGTGTGCATCCCTTCCAAAAGAATTATATCTTATATCTAAACCCTATTCAAATCCACCTCTAGGCATCTACCACAGTTGATTGACCATCTTGTCCTTTCCTCAGTAGCCCTCTGAGGAAAGTAGCTAAGGGAGAGAAATGAAGGATTAATAGAGAAAGAAAGGAGTCAGCCTATCATCCTTCTGAGGTCAGTAAAATGAGGATTCAGATTGTTGGGGGTAATATACTGACTCTGTAAACTGCTATAATACATTATGACGTAACATATAAGTCTAAGTGCTATTATGCAGTTCTGAAACATTTCCCTTTGGAATAATGCTTCTCTTCAAAATAAAGAGTTTCTGGTGGAATGGCATACAAAATTGCAAGGACTGTTTTATTTTGGTTGTATTGATGTTGTGTGAGAAGATAATACTAAGGTCCCTCACATCAGAAAAATATTCCCCGTCATCTGATAGAATGAACTTTCTTGGCAGTGCAGCGGTGCCGTTTTGCAAAAAAGCCCCATAAAAATGAACTTTTAAGCAGCCTTGAGAATAAACCACTTTTCAGATCTTCCATCACATGGGTGACACTCCATTTTGTGATCAGTCATATGTCAAGGGCTATCTGTGCATGGTTTTATGTTATATAGAACAAAAGGCAATGTATGACACAGTATTTGTATGTGCTGGAAGCTTGTTAGCAAGGACAGGGAGATGTGAAGACTTACCATGAATGATGATGTCAATTAGTTATAGATTTTTTCCCCTTTAATCTCATGCCTTTAATTTTTTCTATTTTCTATTACTTGTTTTTTGCTCTTGGCAAAATGTGACTTACCCCAATATGGAGCAGGATAATGGGTATGTAGGAAATAAGTTTTATTTAATGCTGATTTATTCTATATTTGACCATCTGAGTTATTTCAAAGTTAGAATACTGAAAATAAATAAACATTTATTTGTTTTAAATAACATCTATTTAAAATCTATTTAAAATAGTTCTTTTCCTCTTGTAATGTTTAAGAGGACATGATCCTTCCTGTACTAGAAGATAGGAAATGTATCACTGAAATCTTTAGAGTTGCATAAAAACATTAGTTTATATAATTATTCCTGCTATCTTTAAACAGCAGCACAACAGGTTCTTTGTAGAATAAAAGAGCAATGAGCTTGTATCTAAATGAACTAATTTCCTTTATCGTTTTCTCAAACCAAACTCAAACCAAAATTCTTTCTTCACTGATCTTGTTCAAAAAATGAAAGGAAATGGACAGACCACTAGGAAGTTCACTGAGTGTTAAGCAGTTTTCCTCTTGAGCTCAAAGGAAAATGAAGTCTAATGGGCGGAAGAATTCAGAGAGAGCACATTTGTAGCAAAGCTTCCAAAGGCTTCAATCACTCAGCTGGGACTATAAGTGGAAGGACATGGAACCTTTAAGCTGTGCAAGGGCCACACTGGCAGTTGAGCGCAGAATCTATCTGTTAGAAATAGAGCAATAGGCTTCAGTCAAGTCCTCCATTCTGGCATAGCCGAAGCCGATTGGCCAAACAGCCTGACAGCTCCCTATAAAAGGGGCGGCTGTCAGACTGCTAACTGCTGCGTTGTACATAGTTGCCTGAAATAAAGAGCTGTTGTTTCACTATGCCTGTGTCTGCCTCATCCGTTCACCCGATCTAACACTGGCGACAAAGGTGGGATCAGAAGGCAATCAGGCACAAAAAGAGCTAGCAAAGAAATCCAGCAGTATTCTGGTGAGAACGATAATCTCAGGGCATAATTGACCATTGTGAGCGGCAAGGCACAGTTACCCTACAATGATGATGCATGCCCCACCCGGTTACTACAAACTAGCCACGGAGCACTGGGACTCCTACATGACGATGGGCTTCATGGAAACTAATGACCTCGGGTTATCAGACAACAAGAAAAGAGCTTTATTCCTAAACTATTGTGGGCCTGAGGTTTTCAAGAATACAAAGGCACTGTCCGACCCGACCCCAGTCTAGAGTCACCTGGACCACACTTCAGAACCTGCGGAAGATACACTACGCACCCAAGCTATCTAAATTTGTGCAGCAGCATGAATTTAATCTATGCAATCAATAAGGAGAGCCGATCAATGAGTATGTTGCTGTGCTCCGCAAGGCCGCAGCATACTGTGAATTCCGAGACCTGGATGAAGCTAGGCAAAATCACATCAGATACCTGTACAATTAACACAGGAGCCCCCCAGGGCTGTGTGCTCTCACCACTTCTCTTTTCTTTATATACGAATGACTGCATCTCAAATGATC
>JANHFT010004072.1:41587-65240 GCA_032467955.1 Pseudoxenodon macrops
AGAAAAGGGATGCGCAGAGGGTTTGGGAGGTCTGCAAACTACTTCTGAGGGCTGGGGAGAGGCAAAAACGAGGGCTCCTCCTTCTTGTTCTTCTGCATTCATGACAGCCTCTGGAGGTTCAGAAGGCTCTGGCTGAATCCCTGCCTCTGGCACCAAGTCTTCTCCAGCCTCCTCACTGTCCGATTCTGGTGCCAGCGGCACAGGCCGCTGGCAAATCACCACACCAGCCACCTCGTTGTCTGAATCTGCTACCAGCTGCACAGTCCGCTGGTTGGTCACAACACTGACAAGCAAAGGCACTGGGGAAGCCAGTTTCATTTAAGAACCATGTTGGGAGAAGGCGTGGCTAGTGTCCCAGTGAAGGACGTGCTTTTCTGCTGCTCCCGAAAAGCCGTCAAATCCCAATTGTCCCAAAGATCCTTGTCGATCCTTGGGACAGCTGTCCTGGAGGGACAGTGGAGTAAAGGGGCCCGAGCCGGCACGAACAGGGAAACAGCAATTTCCCTGGAGGGACCGGGGGGGGGGCTCAAGCTCCTAAACCCGGCAGCTGGGAAGACCGAATTTGAACTGTCACCAGCGGGGGCAGCCACAAAGAACTGAGCTGGAGGGAAGATAATGTATATATGATGTTCATAGAATCATAAAGCTGGAAGGGGCCATTGAAGTAATTAAGTTCAAACATCTGTTGCAAGAATCCAAATTAAAGCATCTCGGATATGTAGTGCTGAACACATTCAATTAAGAGGCGCTTATCACCATGATTGAATTTATTGTCCATAGTGCTAGTAACCTTGCTTAATATTTAAGCAGAATCCACCTACCTGTAATTTAAATCCTTGTTTAAGTTTCTGGGGCAAAAGAAAACAGGTCTTTCTTCTATCTTTTAACATATTTGAAAAGTGCTGCCATAACCTTGTTTTCTTAGTTGTCTTTTATCCAGGATAGAAGTTCTTTTAGTTTCTATTCCTAATAATTGATCATCTTTTTCTGTATATTTCCCAAATGTTCTGAATACTTTTAAAAGTTCTACCTAGAACTGGATACAGATCTTTATTTTCTTCTATATATTGAAGATAATTTTTCATTCAAATATCCATTTACCTCGTTAGTTCATTTATGTCATTCTAGACACAACAGTTAAACTTTATTGATATATTTATTTGAATTTGTATGACTGTCCTTGTAGCAGTGACTCAGGACAGCTAACATAGAATTAAAGCTAAATCATCATCTTCATCGATAGATGGACAAAAATGCTAAATCCAGTTTAAACATCTGGCTGACTGCAATCACCCATAATATAATGGCAACTAATCCATCTCACAGGACTCCTATGCTCAGGAAAATAGCTTACATAAACTTTAAAAGTTTTACTCAATCTTTTGGTAGGCAAATACTTAGCTGAACATTTTATGTGGAATTGAGTATCATAATGGATTGAGCCACATTATAAATCAGGAAAAGATGTGGAAAGAGTGCCTTTATTCTTAGTTTTAGGAACAAATTTGAAAAATAGTGATCTTGGTATTTAGCTGATCATAACAGATTCTGGGGACTGTAAAACAATCTTTGGTGCTGTATGTTAAACGTTTAATTTATTATGTACTTCCAGTGAAGGTAATCCTCAATTTACAGCCATTCGTTTAGCAACTACTGAAGTTACAGCACCGAAAAAGTGACTTTCAATCAGTCCTCGCACTTACAACCATTGCAACATCCCCACAGTCACATGATCAAGTCCAAGTGCTTGGCAATTAGCATGTATTTGTAACACTTGTAGCATCCTGAGTCATGTGATCACCCTTTGAGACCTTCCCAACCAGCTTCTGACAAGCAAAGTCAATGGAGAAAGCCAGATATCCTTAATGACCGCATGATTCACTTAACTTCAGCAATTCACTTAACTGTGGCCTAAAAGGTCATAAAATTGGGTGCATCTCACTTAACAACTACTTTGCTTGACAACGGAATTCTGGCTCTGATTGTGGTTGTAAGTTGAGGACTATCTAGTATTGAATATTATGGCATGTTAGCATGTATGATACTGATGCTCATGGTAATACAATGCAATTCTGATTTAGCTTCTTTAAGGTATATCTTCATGATTCTGCCATTGTTCTTAGTTCTGGTACCAGAAGCCTCATCTGATAATATGAGTGAAATCCGAAATTATTATGACCAAATTCTATCCCCCATCATTGTTTACCTGGTGGGTAGCATTTTTTTTTTGCATTTAAAACAAAGCTACAATATTTCGTTACAAGACAGTTCTAACATAGATGAGATATATGAAGAAATTACATTAGAAATAATTTATGTAGAACTTGCAGACAGAAAGATAGTACTGGTCAGTAAAAAAAAATCCCTTAATAAGGGGAATGAGGTGATGGGATTTAAGCCTGTCTTCCACTGCTTATAAATACAGTGATGGAAATGTAGATCCTATTGCAGTGGTTCATTTGAGTTAATTACTGCCTGATCTAGAAAGAATTACTTCTACTGTCATTTTTTCCTTCTCTCACAGCAAATGTATTGGCTCCCTAGGTCAGCTTGTATTTCATGTAAATCAAGTTTTTGCTTGATGAGTTTTTTGATATGGATTACAATCACCTGAATTCCTACCAGAATATACAAAAATGGGCATCAAACAGGGAACCTTGCATGAACAATGGAATTTTGTTCAATAAATTGGACCCAATATCTGGATCATCCTCTCCGCCCTGCTGTTTTATAAGACCTATAGTAAGACTTGATTTCCAAAATGAGGCAAATTCTTAAGATTTTTTTTAATGCACTTTGATTATGCAATGACCCAGCATTAGTTCTTAGTCCTTTTTCTACAGGATTGAGACTAGACTGAGTAACCAATCTGCTTTGTAAGTAAGTAAATATACTAAAGTAGTAAATTAATAAATTTTTTAAAAATCTAGAAATTGCCTATCCATCAAAATGAAAATGAGTAACAGTTACTGCAAAGAAATTTAAGGTGTCCCCTGAACTAGAAATTGAATAGTGCCCTATTCCAAACCCAACTATAGATAGTCCTTATTTAGGGACCACAGTTGGGACTAGCAACTTTTTTCTTAAAGTGAAGTGGTTGCTAAATAAAAAAAGTAATCTGACAATTTACTTACTGTGTTTAGGATTTTATTTCAATTTATTTTTCCTTTACCTTTCCTGGGAAAGTTGCAAATGCAGACATAGGTTGCAAAATTACTTTTTCATCACTGTTATAACTGCAAATGGTCGCTATCTGAGGCATTCACTAAGTGAGAATTATTTGTATGAAATTTGCTTATACTATGCGTATCTGTTATATGCAAAACAAACCCTGAACTACTCCCCATAAGAGATATTTCTCTTGAAAGACCCGTAAAATAATGGATCTATAAATCCATAGACTTTGTTTTTGATATTGAATGTATTCTACAGACTAGCATACAATGCTATACAAAAAGATGGAGTTGGTTGGTCACTTTGCCAGGAAATTATCTCTATTTGTGTGTCCAGCTTTTTGATTTCAGATACTTATATGTGATTTTTAGCAACTTTAGTTCAGTATTACTTGATATTGTACGTCAATCAAAACCTCTTCACTGTCTAAGTGCTGACTCAAAAAATTAAGATTAAGGTCTTATTACTTTGGGGTTCGTGGAGCAAGATGGGGCTTCTCTTGCTGTCTTACCTGATTTCCAGCTCTGTCTCCTTAATCCTGACCAGAGGAAATGGCGGAGAGGTTTTTTTTTTTGAGGAGGATTTATTTTCAGGGGAGGTCTTATTTTCAGGAAAACATGGTATATAAATATATAAGACATTTCTTTTGATCTACAATTAGTGTAGTGATTAAGATACTGGATCCTTGGACACGGAATTCAGCTAGGTGACTTTGGGCTAGGCATTTTCTTAGCTCACAGAACGGTTGCTGTGAGGCAAAAATAGGACGAGGAAGCGTTGTGCGCACTACCTTGAGTTGTATAACATTAAGGCAGGAAAAATAATCTACTAAATAAATAATAAATTTAAAAATTTATTTCCGCATATGGTACATTCCAAAATATCCATGTATGATTACTTATTGATAACTTCATTGTTCATATAAAACAATTTAAATATTTAGAAATAAACTAAAACATTAATAAGTCTAAGTTAATGTTAGTAACACTACATAATTTAAAACTAGAGAGTAGTATTCAGTACTCCGATGTAAAGTAATTAATATACTGTTTCTTACATATATATATATATATATTTTATAGGAGAGACTCATTAGTCAGAACATCACATCCAGCTGTAACACCAGCATATGTTACCATCCATTTGAAGTAATGAAGATACCCCATGAGGTAATCTGTCTGTAATTTGACAAGCCAATGTGTGTGTGTGTGTGTGTGTGTGTGTATGTGACCTGGACAAAATATGATAATGGTTTTATATTCTTTGAAGAATGATGTTTTAGTCACATGAATCTAATATTTTCATTGTAAGCTCTGAAAAGGTATCTTGCATTTTGAGAATTATATTCTTTCCAAGTATTACACAGTGCTAAAAGGTTTGGCTTAATTGCTTTTTATACATTAACCAAAATTACTTACTGGCTTTGCATTGATAAGAAATTTTAATCGTTCTTCACTGCTGCTTCTGTGCAGGATAGGAACTTCAATAATTAGCCCAAGACAAGAGGTATGGGAGGAGATACATTGGTGATGAATAGCCTTTCATTACCATGGAATAAGTATTGCTCTTTATTTGTCAACACTACATGGAATTTGACATCTACAGTATAAGACATCTACAGTACAGGGTTGTGTACCATAACTATCTTCATAATAATCTGGCCTAAACACTGTATTTCCATACTTAAATGCAAAAATATAATTTTGTTTTGTTTTGAATTTGAAGTTAAAAATTGCTACTTTTTTGCTGCTTCTAATTTGAATTGGTAAATAAACAAAATATTAGACCAAAAAGTCCTCAGCGATTTCTAACTTTAAAATGGATTCATTGTTGAAGCAGTTTTTCGCATAGAAGGCTAAATGGGGTAGGTAAAAATGAGACTGGGAAGACTCAACCCAAATCACCATGTGACTACAGAGTTCATTATGTGGAGTTAATCTCTCTCTCTCTCAGCCTAAAGCTCCTTGGTTAGGAGAAAATCATAGGCAACAATTAATAATGAAACATTTTTGATCATGAGAATGCTACCCGTGGCAGATGAAACTGGTTGGGTGGATACTATGCAGTCCTTCAAGTAATCTGGCCTTATGCTATGCAGAACTTGATAGATACAACTGATAGGTAGGTAAATGCAATGAAGGAAGGAGCTTAGTTGAAATAAAAGGAATACCTGTGTTGTGGTCCTCATTCCTTAAAAAGGTTATGTGTCTCAGGCTAGAAAAAACTTCCTCGCAGTAGGAGACATAGCAGCTAAACAAAAACAACAGGAGCTTAAATTCCATTGTAACAGTGCACAACACATGCACCAGGGCACACTTCCTATTAGCTGTTTTAAAATTATGTAAAGGTCAACATATTATCTTTATGTCTGTCATGTATTTCAGAAGCAATCTCTTGTTATTAGGTAGTTTGAAAAAGGTGCTTTGAATGGAATGAAATCCTAATGCTGGCATGAAGTGTTCATCAGTAGACACTTGGATAGTTTCAGTTGGAAGAAACTTATTATACCACATATCATAGGAAGCGTTCCAGATTAAAATGTATACCTAGCTTGACAAAACATTGTTTATTAGCATCAATATTTGTAAATAGTGTGCATCTTTGTGCTTTCCAGTCTTGTTGCACTGGAGAGACACATTCTATTTTCTTGACCTTGATTGCCTTCTAATTTGAAGAATAGCTAACATGGTTATATATAGAACATAGATCTCGAATTTAATAGGACACATTTCTTTACAGAATGCAACCATAACTTGCCTGACATTTTGTCTGAAGATAAAGGCAAATTGTACTAAATTTTCTCCACATTTAAAGGACAACATGAAAAGTGTTTCAGATTCAACAGAAGAAATATTAAAAACGGTATGTATTTAGGAGACTTTCATTGCTGCCTTATTCTATTGAATTTATTAGCTTAATACCGGTAGTTTAAAAAAAATCCAGAATAATTACAATTCAAGGTGGTAACTAATAACTCATTGTATATTCTGTGGGGGGAAAAGGTATATACTGTACCTATAATAAAAGAAAGATGCTTATAGTGAGATATATAACTATAATTCACAGAAATTCATTATACTGAGACATCACAAAGTTTAGAATATCCAGTGTATTCAAAACTAATTCAAGATATTTAGATTGTGGGATTTCAAGTCCAAACCAAATAATCAGGATATTAATAAGGAAGATAAAACTTGTTGGTATATTTTAGAATTCTTACTTGCTAAATATTGGAATTAATGCATTGTAGTAATATGCTATCATATGGCTACCTAAAGAAGTACATAAGAAAACAAAACAACATATTTTCTTTAGAATTCTCTCATATGTAAACTCTAATTGCCCTCAATTACCTATGAATCCAATAGCTCTGATTTTTCATAGCATTTTCATCAGAAAGTGACTGGTTCTAATCAAATTCTCTCAATATTTTTTAACTGGTTAGCTCTTTCTTTACAGCCACTTCTAACTGAATTACATACTGTTCATCGATATATATGAATTTATGTTTTTATCTAGAAGGGTTATCCCTTACAACCACTCAACCACAGCCGGTGTTATCGTCAATGCAAGAAAATCATCAAAAGATCCGATTGTATTAATGCTTTATGTTGCCTAAAGAATGTTGTTTCAGCCTTGAACTCCTGGTGGCAGATTTTTCTTTATCATCATTATTCCTAAAGGGAATAAAGTGATAAGTATAACTTTAATCTAGATATACATCAGACTTTTTCTACAGAAAAGTATGCAAATATTCTCCGCTAATGCCTTGACAAGACTGTTGAATTTGTTCCATGAGTCCCACAACAGAAAAAGGTGGAAGAAGAGAAGCAGGATGCCAACATATCAAAGCTCTCAAGTGCTAATGAAAGTTTAAAAAAAAAGACAATAGAATGAATGAAATGTTCCATATTTATTGGTTTCTGTTTTACAACATATACATGTGCTGTACATATTTTGCATCCTAAGAAATCTTCATCAATATAAGGATTCCTGAACGTATATGGTGGTTAATAGATTTGGAAAGAAAACAAAAGAGTGATAATTTAGAGCAAGGTAGCTGATTGGGAAATGGTTATGACAAAGGTACAAATAGATAGCTTGTAAGAATTAGGACTAGGTATTGAAAAAATATATAATTTCTTTATTATATGGAAGTCATAAAGGTTTTTCTTGTAGTACCTCACAAAAATGAATATATATTAAGTTGTTTTTAAAATAAACCATCAGCCCTGTATAAATGTTTATTTAATATAATAACATTATGGTTGTCTCTAACTTGCAATTTTATGCAACTGATTTTATAGTATTAAGTTAGCTATAATTATGTACTCTACGTACTTCAGTAAGTAATTAATAATGCTTAATCGCAGCTGTGCTAATTTTTTTAAGCTATGGGAGAATATTAGAGGAGGAGGGGAAAGTATTTGCTTGATAGTAGAATGCCCCTTACTGACATTTAACAATATAAGTATTGGGGATCTTCAAATGTTTCAATTTCAGAAAACTGTAATTTGAAACATCCCGTTTCATATTCAGGCATGTATTAGACATGCGCTGACCCTGAAACATTCTGACAAGTATTTCATGCCTCTTGAAATAGGACTATATATCTTGTATGCAACACTTAAGAGTCAATGTTGAAATACTTCGGATTCAAAATATTATGTCTACTCTTAAAAAAAACCCAGCTTAAGATCTCATGTTCAGAGATTAAATTAAGTACATTCAGATTGCATAGTCCTAGCCAATTTCAAGATACTGGACATGTGTGCACAGATATAGGAGATACAAAAATCAAAGCAGGATTCTTCCAAAGCAACTCCAAACTAAAATACCAATTCTAAACCTTGTTAAATTATTCAAAATGGAATAAATAGTGTCTTTATCCACTTGACTTAATCTTAGAATGTGTGAACGCAAGCCTTGTGTTTTCAAAACTAGACTAAAATGTGAAAGCTCCTTCAGGTTATCTGTTGGTGCCTTTATGAACATGTTCATGATTTTCTTGCAAAAAATAGCTTCTCCCAGGTTGTTGTCTTCTGAAGATTCTCAATCATCCAGGTCATGGTTGGTCCAAAGGTGCTTTTTCCAAAAGGCAACTGGACTTCCTTGGTTATTTTTTCTTTGAAAAATGTTTCACTTCTGAAGAACTAATCTGAAGAAGCTCTCGGATGAGAAACAAAATGTTTTCAAAGACCCCCCCCCCCCGAGAAAATCCAGTTGCCCTTTGGAAAAAGGATCTTTGGGACTTCTAGGATGTTGTTTTGACTTCTCAGTCAACCTTATGAGTTCCTGGCAGTCTTGCTTAATAGTATTAATTTGTTGGCCTTGCTTAGCTTTTTTGACTTGCCAAGATAAAAAAGAAGATGCATAGCTCTGTAGAAAGTGAACTCTTGGAAGAATAGGAGAATTGGAGTTATAACTCATAGTTCTAGCTTCTAATTACAATGAATGAAAAGTCTTAATGAAACCAATCACAATATTTTAGAGGAAGCAGTGGGACTTGAGACAATTTATTGGTAGAGTTCTCTCTCACGCTGGCAACAGCCGTACAGAACCCAAATTAATCCATTTTTCTCAAGTTTCTTACTTTCTACTTACTTAATTTCCACGCAGTTTACATGCAGAACATTTACGGGTTTTTTCTCTTACCTCCTCATTCTATGTTTTGGTATGTCTTGAACCTAGCACTTGACTGTTGGACCTTTTGGGGGGAGGAAAAACCTAACACCTGATATGTACAACCTACAAAGAAGAACCATGTTCTCAAGCATGGCAGGCCACCCTGTTTCTGTTCTAAAATATACACATTCCTCGTTTATCGTCCTTCACTCAGTATGCTTATTTATCAATGCATAGCGAATTTGATTCAAGCATCAACTTGCAAACGCCATTATCCTTGGAAACAGTATTGGTTCAACTCAAACATTTAATGAAAAAAAAGGTAATTTGTACCAATTCTCATATTTAGTTCCAAAGAAAAGTACTTACAGTTTTCTATTTTTACTAACTATCCTTGACATATCTATATAAAACTTCAGGGGAAAGTAAATATTTACTATTAAATATTTTCCCCAAAGAGCCATGGCTATGGCTAGACTCGCACGCCAATAAACAAGAACATAGCTTTAACTAGTATATTTTTATTTTCCTCCACTACCCGTCAGATACGGCTTTAAGTGGGTGGATAATAAAGCTACTCAGCTGCCCAGAGTCACCAGGAGATAGGCAGCATATACATTTTATTAATATCTAATATTAGTAACTCCAAAAACCATGTTTTCCAAAACAAAATTAAATCAAGTAGAATCAATGAGCCCAGGCAATTTCATATATCAATAAGATATATGTTGGGTTTGTCAAAAACAGATCATGCCAAACTAATTTTATTGCATTCTTTGATAAAGGACAAAATTAGTGGATCAGAGAAATGCTGTTGATATAATTTACTTGGGACTTCAGTAAGGCATTTGATAAAAGTAGACCATAATCTACTACTTGATAAAATAGAAAAATGTGGGTTAGACAGCATCACCATCAGATGGAGTCGCAACTGGCTGACCAACCACACTCAACATGTAGTCCTCAATAGAACTGCATCTACATCGAGGGAGGCATGCAGTACTCCAGGGCTCTGTTTTAGGCCCAGTACTCAACATCTTCATCAATGTTTGGGATGAGGGGTTAGATGGGGAACTCATCAAATTTGCAGACGACACCAAGCTAGCAGGAATAGCTAACACTCTGGAAGATAGATATAAGATATAGAAGGATCTTGACAGACTTGAACATTGGGCGCTAACTAACAAAATGAAATTCAATGGTAAAAAACGTTAGGTTCTACATTTAGGCAAGAAAAACAAAATGCACAGGTACAGTATATGTGGTACCTTGCTCAATAGTGGTGACTGAGAGGGATCTTGGAGTTCTAGTAGACAACCAGTTAAATATAAGCCAGCAGTGTGTTACAGCTGCCAAAAAAGCCAACAGTTCTGGGCTGCATAAACAGGGATAGAATCAAGATCACGTGAAATGTTAATACTACTTTATAATGACTTGGTAAGCCCACACTTGGAATACTACATCCAGTTTTGGTTGCCACGATGTAAAAAAGATGTTGAGACTCTAGAAAGTGCATAGAAGATCAACAAAGATGATTAGGGGGCTGGGGGCTAAAACATAAAGAATAGTTGCTGGAACTGGATATGTCTAATCTTATGAAAAGGACTAGGAGTGACATGATAGCAGTGTTCCAATACCTCAGGGGCTGCCACAAAGAAGAGGGAGCAAAGCTGTTCTCCAAAGCACCTGAGGGCAGGACAAGAAGCAATGGGTGGAAACTGACCAAGGAAAGAAGCAACTTAAAACTAAGAAATTTCCTGACATTTAGAACAATCAGTGGATCAACTTGCCTCCAGAAGTTGTAAATGCTCCAACACAGGAAGTTTTAAAGAAGAGATTGGATAACCATTTGTCTGAAGTGGTGTAGAGTTTCCTGCCTAAGCAGGGGGTTAGACTAGAAGACCTCCAGGATCTCTTCCAACTCTGTTATTCTAAAGGAAGGAGATATATTCCATGGAAAGATCAGCTTGTTCTTTGGTCTTAGATTGCCACTCTGTAGATCAGATTAAGATACAACTTTATACATAAAACCCCACAAATATTGAATTTGGAACATTATTACATATATTCACAACTGATGAGACATTTATTACTGTAATGTTTTCTAGAATTGTTTTAAATAATTGTTGAATGACGGTTATCTGGTAAATCAATATATTCTGAAACTCATTTTTACATGTTAACACATCTGGTTCATTGAATAGAACCATGTAATTTCTCCATTTCAACTCTGTACATTTCCCTTCTGGTCTTATCCATTATGTGTATAAACCTTTGATTTTGTGATGGAAGAACTGACTTCTTTTGTTTTTGAAGACCAGGATGACCTCCCCTCCCCAACTGGGTCAGGATTTATAGTAGTATTTGTGTGCAAGAAACCAGTAAGTGGATCTGTTGTCTTTTAAAGTTGTTATTCATTAAACTGGCACGTATATCCTGATCCAGTGCTACACCGGAATACGAATACATACTATTTGTGTTGTATTCAATGTGATGCATTTGGAATAGAAAGAATGCACAGGCTTGCTAGCAGCTTCACTTTATTAATGTTGTGTAGTATTAGATGTCAAATCTGGTGACCCCAAGTCAGACCTTCTTCAGAATGATCTATCCTCAATCTGCTGTTTTATGTCTCCTACTTCTGGATAGACCAAGGTAAATATTTTATTGCTGATCACCTACAGTATATTACAATCTCGCCGGTCTGTCTGCCTTCCCTTGGGAAATGGCAGATATATGCCTAAGGATTTGAACTCAGACAATTCCTCCTTCGAACAGACTATAAAATGTCTCTACTCCCCATGGAGAAGCCCCTCCCTCTTCAACCAGTGAGTGGTTCCATCACAGATTCAAAGTGTGGCAAGATGGCAGATTGTTCAAGGAAAGTAATAATGAAGAAGCTGTAAGAAAGCAAAAGGAAAGAGTAAAATGTAAAATAAAGCATCCATGGCAGACTGGATGAAAGCAGCCCCCGAGACTAGGGTAGGAGAAGAGTGATGCAGTTATCCTCCTCATATCCCACCATCTGAACTGCCAGGCAACCAGCAGCTTCTCAATTGTTTTTTAGCCACTGGCTGGAGAAATGTTCCAGTTCAGGGAGAAGAGGAAGAGTTATATCCAGAGCAATTATTTTATGGCCAAGATTACCTGTCAGCAGTCTTGGGAGATAAAGGGAAAATGAGATGGCAACCACTTAGGAGAGCCCAATAAAAAAGGGGCTGGAACTCTACATATTAAGAGAACAAAGAATGGATAAGGTTTTAATATAGAAAATGCATAAACAATAGAATTAATGGTGGTTTAGGTTAGGAAGGTGAGTTAAGAGTTAGGCTACATCAGAGATGATAAACATTTCCTGCCAGTTGAAGAGAAAGAAGCCAGGGTGAAATAAAGAGTTTTCAGAACCAGTTGGAAGTGGAGAACTGAGAATTAAATTCAGATAGAGGAATAAGTGTCCTACTCGCAAATGACATGTTATTCCAAAGCATTCATTACTTAGGATAATTTCTTACCTGGCAAAGTTCAAATACGTCTAATTTCCTTAACATTGGAGATAATTGAGATTTGCAACATTGATGTCAGCAGATCAAATGTGGAAACTGAAGACATGCAAGCTAACACTATGGTTTATTTCCAGGCTATAATAGCAATCTTCCAGGTCCAAATGTACTTCCCTTCTCCCTGACTTTATCTTGATGGGACCTGGGTAGCATCATGTCTGAAATGCTTTCTCAACTTACACCTCTGACACAGATTCAAATTTCTTTAATGTTAGCTTGATTGCAGCTTTTCCTCTTGTTCCTCAGCATTTTTCCTTCTATCCATTACGCTGACAAATAAAAGATTCAAGACTTGGAACATTATTGCAAAAAAAGATGACGAATCTCAATCGGAATAGCTCTCACCAAATAATAGAATAGAATGTTAATCCGAGCCCTGGGTTCTTGTTAAAAAAAAAACCCTCACTTGATGCCCCAATCTCCAATTCTGCAGGTGTTTCTTTAGAAAGTGGAACTAGGACAGGCTGTTCGGCAGACGCATGTTGTTCCATGGTGGGAAAGAGAAGGTAGTTTCTTCAGACAATTACCCTCTCCCCCATTCTATAAGTAGATAAAATTCATTTAGTACTAATACCTACCAATTGTTTCTTGCAGTTCAAGTATTGTTTTCCACAAACTTCAACAACTTGTGAAGTAGGAGAGAAACAGCCTGCATCTTAATATATGATCTTACCGGATGTCCAAACAATACTGAATAAAATGATTACTCTCAAGTTTGTAAATTATTTTACACTGATGAAAATTAAAATTAGTTTTAATGTTGACTTTTTAGCAGCCCCATTATTTTCCCCGAGTCCTATTTAAGGCTGGGCAATGTTTCAGATTTATCCTTTTAAAAGAGCTGCAGAATATGAGGGAGCACAAAAGAGGCATGAAGTTCTATAGCACCTTAAATCAGCCACATATTTTCCATGAAAAGAGATGGGTGACTTTGAAATGTTGCAGCCAGGGGCAACATTTGTACTTCCAAGTTCCCAGAAATGGATCTTGGAGATGCTGATTAATATTTAATATTACTGCTTATTAATATTTAGCTTATGACTACTCAACATTCCAATATTTTTAACATTTTAACAAATGTACTTGTGTTTTTTCCATAAGTGAACATCTTTTTCAGTTTCATTGTTATTTTCAGCCACTTTTCTAACCTATCCAAATAATTCTGATTTTTTAAAAAGATTACTAATCGTCTCATCCATCTGATGACTATTTCCTTTACCTCATTCACGTCAAAAAATCCTGACGAGCCGAATAACCAAACCAACCCTGTACTATTCTACTTATCACTCTGATGAGGAACGTCTTCAACTATGGTTGCATATCCACTCAATAGACATGCCATGATAGATATCCCATACTTAATTAACTTCCTATTCAGGATGTCATGATGCTTCTGTTAAGATGAACAAATATGCCCAGGCTTTCACAATCAAAAGTTAATAAAAAATTCAAGAAAGGAATGATGCTTTGTTGGTTCTTTTCTCATTTTCTAGGATTTCCTAAAGATGAGAAGTCTGGTCTCAGACCATTAGCAGATTTCTTATTACTCTTAAGGAATCTCTGGCATTCGATATGTGAACACGATCAAGGCCAGCAGATATTTCCTATGTTTCTATCAAGTCTGACCTGGAATCCTATTCCTTCAGTCTGCTTTTTATACTTGCGTATGGGGCACATATTATTCATTTAATTAGTTAGCTAGTTATATCCCACCTTTATTATTTTTACAAGTAACTCAAGGTGAAATACTGCTTCCTCCTCCTATTTTCCTCATAACAACCACCATGTGAGGGGAGTTGGTTGAGAGAGTGATTGGCCCAAGGTCATCCAGCTGGCTTTCATATGTAAGGTAGGGTTAGAACTCACAGGCTCCTGGTTTCTAGGCCAGCACCCGACTCCCATCCTCTTCCCATCAAAAAGTAAGTCAATGTAGGAGTTACTTGATTCTGCCTTTGTTTCCCATTATTCACATTTTCACTGAGCAGCCAATACACTATTTCTGTTCCTTAAACATACCTGGGAAAGCTCTTTCCTGCTGTTTTAATACTTTCAGCTCGTTCTATGGGTAATATTTCCCAATGCAATCCCTAAAATCTGAGTTATTTTCACATTTCCTTAGACATCTTTATTTCTATTCCTATAGTTTCCTACAAAGATTTATAATTATGTTTTAGTATTTTTGATTTTTAGGAATTCTCATCTCATTACTTTATTTCCCAACAGCTTTTCCTACCCACAGAGAGAGAAAGATTCTTTAAGATATAACAATTATATACACAACGAAAGTTTTATTAACAAAATTGTAGGTAACATAGAACAAGCATTTATACAATGCTCTTGTTCTTAAAGAACATTTAGGAAAACAAAATGTACCTAATCAGAATAACGCTCACATAACTATTTAGTAGAAATTAGACTATTGCTTTGTTACGAAGACCAGATTAATCATATCAAAACATATCAAAGAGATGCAATAATAAGATGTAATAAAGCATCTGCAGGAATAGGTGAGAACTTTTTAATACAACAAATATGTGGGTTCTTTGGTGAATAGGATGCATATTAAATTACACTAACAGTTAATAGGCAAGGCAGAGCAGAATCCACATAATTCCACAGACCAAGGAAGAGCTACAGTGCAGTCTGAATTTTTGTAATGTGAGCTCCACCATACTAGTGTATTTTAAATAAAAAACAAAAATGCTAATCTACGTTAAGATATTAAAGATTGATTTCCACTAATACACATTAGTGAATTGCACTAATACGCAAAATTAGGTAACAATACAAAACTGGAATACTACATTTATGAATGCTTTTTAAGGAGAATTCTAACACACAAATACAATTCTATACCAATTAACCTTTTAATTCTTTTAGTTAAAAGTTGCAGTTTGTCATTGGCCAATATACTGAAAAATGGGGACAAATCTGGCTCAAATGAATTAATTGTCATATGCCATAGCAAGCAGGTTTTGACTAGAATGAAGATAGCATTAAAAATAAATCCTACATCATTCAGGTCAAAAATAGCAAATTGACTTGTTTCACTTAAATTATTATTAAACTTAGAAAATTACAGACTTAGCGATATTAAATTAAAAAAAACAAGATTAATTTTGGGAAAGGCACAAGTAATGTTTTTGTGGTAAAAACAATTGCTGTAGAAAAGGAGACTTACTAAAAAATGTCACTTAATACTAGTTTAGTTTGAGTTTAATATAATTCTTTTTGTTTTAGTTTCAGAGGACTGTGTAAGAAATTATAATGGCAAAGACACCTTCAAGTCAAAGTAATAAGAAGTAGAAAAATTATGATTGGGATATGATTTTTCTGAAACTAGCACGCCATAATTATTGTAAAATATTCAATGATTTTTTTTGTTGGTACATTACAGGCAATCAAGAGGGAACTTAGGCCATATTGGCCAAGCTTTTAAACCTGATCACAGCCCTGTTTTTTAGGAAAAGAAGTTGATCCTAAGAACATGATTAAATTATATTTGATAATGTAATTAATTTATTAGCAACTCAAACTTTTTGTATGGAACACATGGGAAGTTTTCCACATAGAAAAATATCTGTGCACAAAAACTTGTTATAGCTTTTTGGAACAAGAAAGAGGGTAAAATGTTAACTATAATACTACAAGTGAAACTAGTAATTTCAATTTACATTAAATGTATACAAATAATAAAATTTATGACTGTCAAGCAACAAGCTATTGTCCAGGTAATCAACCAAATATCAATCAATATTTCCATGTATAACATTTTCTACTGGAACACGTTCTTTAGACCAAATGATTCAGGTCAAAAACTACAAATGAAGAAGAACATTAATATATATGTATATTACAAAAAACCTTAGCGCCTGATTTAAAGTTTTGCTCCATTAAATATTCTCCAACAATATCTCAAGTATACCATCTTGAATGGCACAGTTTTAGTATCTAACCATTTATATACAATGTATTTATATATCTATATATATTATTTCACAACAAAAAATAATTGCCCAGAACATTAGTATGGTGCGTTAGCGCAAATCCTGGTGGAAAAGTGTAGCAGAGATTTTCATACAGGCTTAGCAAGAAATGTACCTCTCATTTTACATTACAGGTGTATTCACAAAATCATTCTTCGAACACCACATTCACAGCAGTATTTTGCAGATTCAATTGGATATTTGGTACCACATTCATAACAGAATTTTGGTAACTGTCCAAGAGAATTTCCCTCACTGCTTTTTGAACTTCCTCCATTGATAGATGAAGAGTCTCCACTGTCAAATCCAGTTCTATGTCAAGCATTAAAAAGTCAAAATAATAAACACAACAAAGATTAGAGGTAAAGAAATACATATTTCAGTGATCTCTAAAATATTATTTTTTGTAATAAAGAATTGATATATGAATTTTTGACCCAAGTAAACAACCTCTCCAAAATAAACTTTTTCAGAATTCTGCTAATATGTTGACTAAATGTTTTATGCCGCACATTTTCAGTGGAAAACATTGCACCAATGAATTTATCTGAATTACCTGTAAGAATTTATGTCTCATTAAGAAATCCACATATAAAATGGAAGCCAAGGACCAAACAAAACATTACATGGAAATTTGGGGGTATTAGGATTACTTACACTTTTAATACTGCTCACGGAGTTGTTGTGAAAATTAAGAAAGTTATGTTCAGGGAACAGTTAATGATTATCGGTGGAGTATATTTTGGAATATGTATATGTTGGTATACACATTGACAAGAGAAGTACAAAACAGAAAATGTCTGGCTTAGTCTAGAACTTAAAACAGAAATGAGAAGGAATTTCCCCACAACTATTTCATTGCTTTGCAAAATAAATTTGGCTGCGGAAATATCCTTACACTATAGTCCCAATTCTCCTGTGAGGTATCTAGTTTGACCATTAGGATTATGAATAGATTTAATTTCAGTAAGGTTCTGAAGCTATGGGGAGAAAAAAATAATGACTTTCAGAAAAACTAAGTTAAGTTCCACATAAATGTGGATTAGATTAGAATTTTTTACTTGCACAGTGCAAGATACATTTCACCGAGAAATGGTTCAATTTCATTGATTTTTTAAAAATAAAAAAACCTGTCCATTTATGCCTTTCTCTGTATTTTCACATTTTTATCCTTTTCTTTCATTTGGCAATTACTTCATCTTAATTAAAGTCTAAAGATGCAAATATAATTTACCTGGCTGAATAGGTTTCAGCACCAAATGCTTTTCTTTTGTTTGCCATCATACCCGGACCGGTGCTTCGTGTCATATTAGTAGATGCTCCCATCCGTGGTTTCATGGGCCCCCTTAAAATATATTATTATTAAATGAATTATGTAGAATTAAAGTTATCCAGTATTTAGCTTTATCCCTAACAAGTATAGCAAGCCTTGATTAGATGTATCCATTTTCCTGCATAAATTCCAGCATACCATATTCCATAGATCTGCCTAATTATTCCAGTGATAGGTTCAGTGTCTCCAAATATATAGCTGCTGTGGATATTCTAATACAACATATCCCCTTGTCCTGTCCATCCCAGTTTTTCCAGTCTTCCCTTCCTTCCCTCTTTTTGTCTTCTCTCGGCTGCTACTAATGTCCCAGTATATATTCCTGTTCAGCAGCAGATTTTGTCCATTAAATCAAGCATTTATCATCACAATTACAAAAGTTACAAAATTTAGAGTGCCAGGCTAATTGATAAGGTTTAAGAAACAGTCATTCTTACTAGTATTAATGCAAGAGTTTGCTAAAGAAAATTTGCAAAATAGCTATCCACTTTTCTGGAACTGCAATGAAATTGCGCAGTTAGTGCTTTTCAAAAATGAAGAATTATACTCTTATGTTATTTAATGTAAATCAAGTCCTTATCATATTGCTTATCATGGGTTTGCGCTGTAGAATAAAAATATTAAGTATCAAATTATTCAAAAAACACAAAACGATGTTTGAGAGATTAAAAAAATATTGTGCATTAAAAGCATTATCTGTCTCGCTCAACAATTTATAACAAAACAGAACAGTTGGAATTTATCCAAACTCAAATTATTTATCATCATCCTCAAATTATTGTCTGATTTTTATATTTGATCAGAATTTTATTTCTTAAAATTTCCTACATTTGATAGCATTAGCCAGTTCTTATACAGAAGCTACATGTTGCCATCTAGAGGATAGACAAACTATTCTACTCTTTAATTTCTTTATCATCCAGTAATTGAACACAATCAAATGTTTAACTTCAAAGGAGAAAACACCTCTAGCTGGTAAAAAACAGGAGGATGATCAAGAGGCTCAAAATTTCTTTATTCAAAATGTTCAAAACTATATCACTACAGGTGAGAAAGCATTAAAAAGATAGTTAGAAGGGTTAGCAAGCAGAGCCAAGCAAAATACCAGCGCCTAAACTGTTTTAAATGATGGCTGCATTTATAAATGAAATATTTGGAGCTGCAACCTGAAAAAGTGGGTAAGCTTTCTCCTCTGCCCGTCCCTCAACAGATAGATTTTCTGTTGCTCTGAAAAATGCTATATCTTGTTGAAAAATTGCACAAGCCATAATATGGAATGCTACAAGCAGACTTAGAAGGAAATCATTTAAAATTTAATCACTCCTAAGGTGTGCTAAAGGTGCCTAAAGGACAGGTAATACACCAAATGATTGAAGCCATTAAACCTCTTTAAATCATTTCATCCAATTTGTAATGAAAATCACTTGTAATTTTATATGCATTAACACAGCTAATGGTGTCACTGAGAAATGTTATCTCAGGATTACAAAGAATATTCAATAGCAAATCATTAATTATTTATAATTGAAATCCTTTTACAACCTTAATCAAATCATTCATGGGAACTGATAGATTTATAAGACATTTTGATGTAGACTGGTAAAGACTCAGAAATTAGCTTGGCTCCGAGCTTAAGAATGGAATAGGAACAGACCTTTTTAAAGCTAAGATTAAATTGAATACTTAGTTATCTGTAACCCAAAACACCTTCAACTCATATTTTGATATGGAAAAATGCAGTTAAGGCAACCACATGGGGTCATGAAGCCCTATCTGAGCTGTTTTTGCTTTCAGAATTCTCACTGCCACTTCAATGGCATACCATTTAATGGCATACCATTTAATGAATGATTATAATTCATTGATAGGAATGCTCGATATCCCATTTCCTTTAATGTTCTCATCAAGGAATGCAGACTAGTTGGATTTTGCTTACATTATTATCAGGTTTCCATGGAAATGAGAGCAGGTCAAGTATAGTTCTAGAAAATTTCAGCATCTTGTCCTGTGAATCCCATTGGCAGATTTCTTTTAAGAATGTACTTACCCAATTTGTGGACTCGCTTTCATTACGTTTTTATGAGCTGGAGAACTCTGGGTTTTGTTTCCCACTTGTCCACCTGGAGACAGTGTTTTATTTGCAGAGGAACCTTGTAATGAAAACATGAAGAAAAAAAAAATATTTCGCTACAAGACTGAATTTTCACATTATCATATCTTTATGCATAGTCTAAGACCTCAGTGCAAAGCCTAACACAAAAATTGCCAGCAGAATAACACAGATAATACAGTCATACCTCAAAAGGTTGCGTGCGAGGCCAAGAAAATGAAGTTGATACTCAGGAAAATGCTAAATTAGATCTAACTTAATTCTAATTTACTCAAAAGTATTTTCTCTCAATCTATGGATGTTTTACTATTCTTTTTCTTTCACATGAAGAATTACAATTAAGCAGTAATCTTTAGATGGATTTGTCCAGAGGTGAGTTCCACTTACCTTCCCTATTGGTTTGTGGTTGCGCTGAAAGTGTGTTTTTTGTGCACACACGCGAGCAATGCTCGCACACGCGCGAGTAGTTCCAGGCGACGGGATCCTTGCTCTGCATCCGAGACGCAGCACTTAAGTCTTCCTGTACTCTGCCGTCTCTTAAAATCTACTGTTGATACTGCATTGTCTAGTATTGTAAGTGGTGGAATTATGGGAGGGTTTCTCCTAAAGTCTACCACCATTTCTACAGTTTTGAGTGTGTTCAGTTCCAGATTGTTCCAGTTGCACCACAAGGCTAGTTGTTCAACCTCCCGTCTGTATGCAGTTTCATCATTGTCTCGAATGAGATCAATTACTGTTGTATCATCTGCATTTTTCTATAGTAATGATGCTCACTCTTTAACAACTGAAGCCCCACTAATAACTTGGTCAAATAATTTGGACCTCATCATAATAGAAACAGATTGAGGAAATTATGGCGTTTATAGGCATTATCTATTTACAGTCAGTTTTAAAGATTTTTTTTTTACTTTGTCATCCACTGAGAATACTTTTGAGCATCACTTAGAGTTGCCACTGGTTGAGAACCATGATCTGCTATGCATAACTTGCTATCAGAAAGAAGAACTTCATTTCTAGGTTTATAGCCATTAAGTTACTTACTCTGTGTCAGATATAGATCTCCAAATATCTATTATATAATCCAATGAAATTGCTTCAGAATATACATTTTTTCCCCATTGCATTTCATTGTTACCCAAATTTGGGGATACATCTGGATTTTTTTTTAGTTGCTATAAATCTCAGAACAAGCTAAAATCATTCCAGTCTGCATTAACACTAACTCTACACTGTAATTCTCTAAAAGATTTATGAATTTTCTTTTCCACAAAGACCAGATCCCAGAGTTCTTCCAAAGTTTCAATGAAAACCCTTTCATATACTGTATTTTTAGTGTTGGTTTATAAGACCTGTAACACTGAGTCTTACCTCAGATACTTCCAGAGGTGGTATTCAGCAGGTTCTGACCAGTTCTGGAGAACCAGTAGCGGAAATTTTGAGTAATTTGGAGAATCGGTAAATACCACCTCTGACTGGCCCTGCCCCCATCTATTCTCTGTCTCCTGAGTCCCAACTGATCGGGAAGGAATGGGGATTTTGCAGTCACCTTCCCCTGGAGTGAGGAGGGAATGGAGATTTTACAGTCTCCTTCCACTGCCACCCCCACCAAGCTATGCCATGCCCAGAAAGCCACGCCCACAGAACCGGTAGTTTAAAAAAATTGAATCCCACCACTGGATGTATTAAGAAGCTGAATTCTACAAAAGGGCTTTGCAATGTTTTGTTGTCTTCAGATCACTGTATTCTGAATTTCATAGGTTGCTCTATCAGTGTACATTCTCAGGATATATAGCCTTTGCTGACTGACTCCTCTACTAAATGAAAGACTGGGACATGTTGTCAAGTCAGCTTCTTCCATCACTAGACAATGGAGGCGATGCACGTAAGAATGCTTTTATTACATTTTCATGTCTTTTCATTCCTTTTTCTCTTTCATCTATTAAAGGCAATTTTAAAAAGAACAACACCCACAAACACTCACTCATGACATGATAAAAGATAATTTTTGAGCCCTATTGGAGCATTGCGATGCAAGCCCCATCCTTTGTAAATGTGTGCAGGTAAGGTGGGTAAAATGAGGACCCAGATTGTTGGGGGCAATATGCTGACTCTGTAAACTACTTAGAGAGGGCTGTAAAGCACTGTGAAGCGGTATATAAGTCTAAGTGCTATTGCTATTGCTTCAAGTAATAGCACTCACATACCAAGAGCAACAGTTTGGTGTGGTGGATAAGGCATCAAGCTAGAAACTACGGGAGAAAAAAAATTCTCAGCATTTCAGCAGAGGAATCAATTGCCTAGAAGGTGGCTTCTCTTTGTTGGAAGGATTCATGATCAGCCTAACTAGTCTTCTGATTGGAAGAATTTAATTTGGATTCCTGCACTAAGCAGCAGGTTAAACTTGACCTAAATGGCCCCTTCTTCACTCTATGATTCCATTAGCAAAAAAAAACAAAAAACCTGTGCTAATAGAGGATATCTCATCCTTGCTAATGCAAGACATAGCGTTCCTCTTCCCAAAATGCTAATGCAAGACACGATTCAGTTCCTCTTCCCAAAATATCTTTGAAAATAAATGAGTACTTCCATCGAAATTGAGCCGAAGAAAAAATATTATTATTTCTCTTCTAGTTCTTGTATTGATGATTGAATAATGATGGACTAGTAGTTTTTCTCTCCTTGCTATTTTTTTAAAACTGTTCACCAAGGAAAAAAGAGAAAGAGAAGAAGAAAAAAAGAAATATTCTAGAAGCTTTTAAGCCTTTTGTATTTGCATTTCTTAACATTGTATACCTTATTGTAAGTTGAAAGGGGATTTGGTGAATAAGGGAGTCCCAAGGGAGTAGCGGTTAGCACCATTTCTTTGGTTCAGATAAGCCAAAAATATTTTTGTAACTCTCTAGAAAGGACTGAAAGCTTTGAAATACTTTAGAAATCCAAGTCCTTTTATAGCTGACCTGCAAGAATTTTTTTTAACTACATACAGCATATATCAGACAAAAAAGCACGTTTGATTGACTGTAAAACTGTATATGTGTATGTAAAATATTGACTATAAATTGTGTGTATTATGCATTTGTGTCTTTAGTTAAAAGTCACTATGATACTGACTAGGTTGATGATGTCTTTTTTTTTCATTATATGTATTTTGGAATGAATTCATATCTATTGTGTGTCTTTTGAGGAATAGCCTCAGAGGCTGTATTGAGCAACATGAAGGGCTGCATGTGGTCTGCAGTTGCTGGGCTGCCCACCTCTGTTATGGTGACAGTTTCGATATTCTGCTTTTCTTAGACACAGGTTTCCCACTGTTGCCTTCGTTTATTCTAGCTAAACCATGCTGCTTTTCCTTCTTTATAAAGTGTCTTTATTTGTGAAAAAGATGAGCTTCTGTTAGATCAGTTTCAGACCTTTGGCATCATATGAATTATTATTCTGATATCACATTATTCTTCAAAATTCCAAGGGTATTACAATTTTAGCTGAGTCTGTTTTGAAGGGATAATCTTTTACTGTAAAAGTATAAAAATAGAGGTAATTAAGCACTGCCTCATTAAACAAGCATACACTGCCAATTCAGGTGTAGAGAAGGTTTTAATTATGAACATACAGTAGTTAATGAAACAAACAAAATGTTAAAAAGTTTTGATATTTATGTAGTTACTTACCAAGCACATCTAAATGATATTAAAGTAACCAAAATATCTTTACAATCGCCAAGGCATGTCACAACATTTGAGCACTCCTAATGTTTGGAACACCCTGCCAACAAAAGTGTGTATAGTCAAGGTTATGGTTTTCCCAGTTGCAATGTATGGCTGTGAAAGTTGGACCATAAGAAAGGCTGAGTGCCAAAGAATTGAGGCCT
>JANHFT010004072.1:65340-77295 GCA_032467955.1 Pseudoxenodon macrops
AAAACGCCCCATTTTTCACCCATTTTTTTGCAAAAACTGGGTTTTTTGCCTTCCCCCAGCCCACAGAAACACTCTGCAAGCCTCCCAAACCCTCTGTGGACCCCGTTTTGAGAAAAACGGGCCCATTTTTCGCAAAAATGGGATGCAGAGGCAGGGCTTCAGGTGGCCTAAATTGCTGTATTCGGTGTATAAGACGCACCAACATTTCCATCCTTTGTTGGGGGGAAAAGGTGCGTCTTTTACTCTGAAAAATACGGTAATTATCTCAAACATATGATCAGAACGCCATATTATAGGTTCATCTGTATCAGCACTACCTATTCTAACTTCTAGCAGCTTGTGCTAAATCTGTTTTAAGATTTAAATTCCCTCTGCTGAGGGAGCTACAAGAGAAAGCCTAGCTACAAAATTTCAGACAATGGAAATACACACACACACACACACACACACGACCATTACTTGGTTGTGGTAAGCGTGATAAGGCTGGTGGTGTTAGCCCTGCAGAAGGTATCTTCTTTACTGTTGGTGTCTTGTACTGAAATAACAAATATGATATCCATTAAGCCAGTAATTTAACAAGTTAAATAACTTTCCACAATCATGCTGATTCAGTGTTACATTTCTAGTGCCCCATATTTAAGGCAGACTGCCTACCTTTTTATGTATTACAGTTAAAGCATGTTACTTTGTTTTTAAGCATGGTAATTTCCAACAAGGAGGAACTTCCAACCAAGAGAGATATTGCAATATAACAAGAATAAACCAGTATGACCCCTTGTTTTATTTGCTACTAAAGCACATCAATCCAACCACAGACCAATGGTCACAGTGTCCAGGAGTTATATTCAACACATATAGAAAGTCATAGGCTCTGATGATTGTTCTACACTGTAGCAGTAGTTCTCCAAGATCTCAAAAAAAGAGGAGACTCCTTCCTTCCTTTTCCTCCCTCCCTCCCTACTAATTAACATAATGACGAATATGTAAAGCATGAGCTCTAATACTGAACAATGACCTTTCACACTAGAATTCTAGATGAATTCTATGTAATAGAAATGTAAAGTAAAATTGGTATTGGACTACATATGGAATGTATGTATTGGTTTGGCTAACCTTTGTTTCTTACTTCTCCCTCTGAAGAATGGAAATGACTCTAAACGTATCGCAAGTATAGATATTTATGCAATTGAAAATCTGTCATGATTAAATTATGGAGTCTATTACCATAAGGATGCTGTGACAGCCATGATCTTGGATAACAAGAAATGGGGACTTATATAAGTTAATGGAATTTACTTCTAGGTAAATTATTTATGTGACTAAATACTCTGGCATATCCTACATAATAAAAAGAACACTGAAAAGACTTCAAAGCAAACAGGGTACTTTTGGAAAATTATTTAAGACGAAGTGATTAGACTTTAAATTTGTTTGCCTTTTTATTTCTTCAATGAAACAGCTAAAATAGATTAAAATAATGGCCTATCTGTAATGTTCAACTTCCCATAAAGGCCTATAAAAAGCAGTTTGTATAGGCTCTGTATTAATTAATTACTACTGGTTTCTTAGCTCCTTCCCAGATTTTGTCAGATTGTTTTCATTTCTTAAATAGCCAAAAGAAATAATGGAATGGAATGGAATGGAATAGAATAACAGAAGTTGGAAGGGACCTTGTAGGTCTAACCCCCTGTTCAGTCAGGAAATCCCATACCATTTCAGACAAATGGTTGTCCAATCTCTTAAAAACTTCCAGTGTTGGAGCATTCACAACTTCTGGAGATACGTTTCAAGAACTTTCAAGTTATGACTTAACTTTAAAACATGTTTGTTTTTAAAGGAGCAAAATGAAAAGAATGAAACGATGGATAGTAAATTTATTTACCTGTGTTCGAGGAGGAAGCTTCCCTTTAACTTCACTAACCACTTTCCCTTTATTAGAAATACGTGCTGCCTGTTCTTTGCAGAAATTGATATGTCGATCAGCTGCACTTTCATTAAATCGCCTCTGGCAGTATGGGCACTGAATATAATCTATATTCAACAGAATTGTATGCAAATCAGATATATAACAAATGGCTGTCCATTACTTCATTCACTCAATTGACCAACACAATTTTGCTCTCAAGATAGACTTAGAATTAATAGCCTGATGTCATAACATTTATAACAGTTGCTATTTCCACCAAAAATGTGTGTGTGTGTGTATGTTTGTGTTGAATATTTCATAGGACTATATAAATTCTGCAGGGGAGGGGAGGGCGAAATACAGTACATCAATCTCTAGAATATATGTAAATTATTAAGGTATAATCTTCACTATATTACTGTGTACCTTCACAATTTCCAGATCTCTGAGTCTTATTTCAAAATTCTGAGAATAAGCAGGGAACTAATCAGTTTTCTTCCATAGAAATCAATAGAACTCTTTAAAGGAACAGATTCCAACTACCTATTTTTCGGAGTATAAGACGCATCCCCCCCCCTAAAAGACTGCCTCCCAGCAATTTGCCTCTTTGCAGCAGACATCCAGAGCCTGATTAGCACAAGCAACTGATTAAGCCTTAAGAACCTCAGCAGATTCAGGCTGCAAGCAGGCAGCAGGTGATAAAACTGAAAGTGAAACTAAACTGCAAGGAGGCAAATTGCCTGGAGGTAGAGGTTTTTATTTTGTTGTGCTACTCAGGCTTGTTTGCTGCAAGGAGGTAAGTCAATAACCATAAATGCCTGTAGAATATTCATATTATTAGACTTATTTTTTAAAGACTGCCTTATTATTGTTCTAGACAACAAAATGAAGAAACCTTTTAAAATAAATGCTTGATCTGAAGAGGTCCACTGCTATTGTATCTTCTTTTAAATAGTACAGAATAATGTATACTTCCAGAAAGGCACATCAATTTTAACAGCATCTGTACAAATATAGTCTGAAATGTAGACCCTGACATAGTCATGTTTGGAGTGGATCTATTTAAATAATTGGGAGGAGTTAGTGTAACTACATTTAAGAAAACTTTCTGGCATTAGTATACTGCCAGAATGTACATTTCTCCAATTCTTTGCTATTTCTATGTGTCAGGCACACATGCACAGAAATACACAGCAAATAGTGTATATCATCTGTACTGCTTGCTATTTGCTGGGAGGCAAATTGCTGGGAGGCAGATTTTTTTCTTGTTTTCCTCCCCAAAAGTTAGGTGCATCTTATACTCCAGTGCATCTTATACTCCGAAAAATACAGTATTTTTCACTAGTGGTCAAAGCAAATTGGCGGTAAAAATGGAATTCATGGTGGGCTGGACTTAGATCTATTGTGGGCACAAAGGGACTCAAGACTGATGATCCATCAGGCTCAGCCTGGTGATTTCTTCCAGGCATATTGTAATGATATCAGCTGGTTTTTAGTTTTAATTTGTACTTAAATTATGTATATTTAGTCTCTGGGAGATTCCTCATGCCCAGAAAAGGAAAGAGAGGGGGAAATTAGATAAATAGTACCCTCAAGTTCTCTGGCACTACATCTAATGAATGGTTGAACAATGATGTGTAGAACAGAAAAGCACATTATGCTGTGAAAGCGCTAAAAATAAAATGCATTCTTAAAATTTTGGGTTAACTTTGTTTACAGATTGTACTTTGCCAAAACAACATACAGAGTCAATCTCAAATGAACAGAGTGGTTGCACATGAACTTATCCATGCTTTTGATCACTGCCGTGCTCATGTGGATTGGTTTAACAATATAAAGCACTTAGCCTGTTCAGAGGTAAGTTGAAAAACTGAATTTTATTTATTTTTTAATATTTTTTCTTTACAAATCTCTATCATATAATTAACAAATCTGATATTAAATATTATTTAGGTATTCCTTCTTAATTAATTATTTGGTGAGTTAATTACTCGATACTAAATGCTAGTTCCTTAATAATGTTACAGTCAATGTCCAGGCAGTTATTCCTCCTTACTCTTCATTAGTCCTTTGTTAATATGTTATTTTTTATCTTCTTCCTCCTCATTGTTCAGTTCCAAGTCCCTCTGCACCTCTTTGCTTTACTTTCAATCTCTAAATGTCTCTCATCTCACTATCCAATGATCTGGAATACCAGTTTCTTTCTCCAACTTCCTTCTCTGACATCCGTCTACTCCATTCTCTCAGGCCTCTATAATCTGCCATAGTACATGCTCGCCGTTCTCCCTTCTCATCTGTCACTTATGCCCACTGGGTCTTTCTCCCCTTCCTTTTCCTTTCACTCCTTCTCCTTTCAATCTCTCTGTCTCAGGTTTTTATGTCCTCTATCCGCTGTTCACTTTTTATGGTGAACTTCAGAATGCTGATTCACTGCTCCTCCCACCGAGTCGCTACTCATTCTTCAGGGAAATCCCCCTCCTGGAGCTGCCTCCTTTGCTGACTTACTTTTACGGTCAGCTATCGCCAATGTGGCTCTGGGGTTACCAACCAATTGCAATGTCACAGTCTGTTAAATAAATATTTTCTTCCTTAATCTCTCTGGCTCATCACAGCCTTGGGCTCGCCATGACACGATGACAGGCACCTTCGCGTTGGGTTGACAGGGATTCCCTTCGTTGCAGTAGGTGATCTCCTTTCACCTCGCTGCCCCCAGGTTTTCCCTCTATTCCGCATGGCTTTCCATGCTCACCGCGTCCCAAGGGATCGCCAGACATGAAAAATTCAGGGTCTAAGAACAGAGACCCTTCTCTTTCCTTGGCACCGCTGTGATGTCACTACCCGGAAGTCCCTTATATATGTATATTAATAAGGAAATCAGAAACACACATAGCATAAACTTCATATCAACACGATAAAGTCTTATGCTTATTCTTCATTGTGGTGGAGATAGCATCCAGGAATGGGTTGACATTGTCTTCTAGCTGATTGGACTGAGTCTGTCAGAGCTGTGAGGCCAGGCCTCCATTACCAATGGTCCCCAGCTTTTGACTCAGTTCCTCAGCAAGGACAAATGTATTTACCGATTCCTCTAACAGTAGGAAAATTCCTGGATTCTTTATACAGAGAATGTGAAGAGACTTTTGCTTGCTTGGCTGGCTCCCAGTTTCCTGTGGAGCCACCAGGCTGTTTAAGATGATGGGAGCTTTGGCTTGAGCTGCTGAAGACCCATGGCCGGTGAGCTTCCAAGGTGAAGCAGCGATTGCAGGGTAGGGGCTCCGCTCCTCTACCCCAGGGGATCAGAGAGGATTAGGAGCTTTCACGCTCCTTTTTAAAGAGCCCCAGCAGCCCGGGATGATTCCCCACCGAGGGACAGGAAGCCAGCAATCACCCGAGTCTTTTTTTAAAAAAAGGAATGAGTGAACTCAAGAGAGCAGAGAAGCCGCCAAGGTCGCCTGAGCCTTTTCAACAAAGGCGCGAACGGGCATACAAGTTCCCAATTAATGGAGCATCGGCACTAGTACCCATGACCTTCCCGATCACTGCTGGAGTTAAGGAGTCCCTGCCCGTTTCATGGACACACTCCAGTGCAATTGCCTGGCGGCAGCGGCAATCCTAGACATCAGAGCTGCATTTTAAGGCCGGCATCCAAGATGGCTGATAGAGCACTAGTCAAGGCAGGAGAGATAGCAGAGGGAGCGGTATAATCCCTGCCAGCTGCCACATAAAGCCAAGGGCCACCTCCCTCTCCCAAGTCCACAGGGAGGGACAAGACCACCAAAACAGGGAAGACCCCTGTTTCCTCCAGGAAGGTCTCCAAAGCAGAGGAGAAACAGGCGTGCAGGTGACAAAAGGCCATGGAAAGGAAAATTGTCATTGGCCAGAGGGAGGCTGACAGGCGACATTGGGATCCCAATCACCTTTGGGTGATCCTGCAGTTTCCCGCCAAAAAGTGAGCCAGGCCTAGCAAATAGGCTGTACTCACCAGAATTATCACCAGATGGCATTGCTGAGCTAAGTTATCAGCCTGTTACCAAGGAAAGTTACTGGAATTCTCTGTCAGGCCAGCCCTCCACAGCAGGTGACAAGGAGCAACCCTGTAAAGAAGGAAGTCATGTTGCTGAGGCAACATTTACCCCAACTGCAGCCGGCCTTAGATCAAGGGCCACATTGGAGCTAGACATTCCTTCCAATATGCAGTTTGTGATTGTGGAAGCCATCAAACAGGGCATCGCTGCAGGCATGCAGCAGAGCAGGGCAGCCTCTGTAGTCTGGGTTTTCCCTGAGGCCCGGGCTGGCATTAGCTTCCCAACAACGGGGAAAATTCGGCCTTTCAAGAGCTTTATACCCCAGCTCCCTCCAGACAGAGCCAATCATTGTTCTCTGAGGGAGATGAGCACAGAGATCTGGAACTTTTAGAAGATGAAGGATTGACACCAGACCAACTGGTTTTCATAGGGCTTTTTAAACCTGCCCTATTTAAGTCCCTCCTCTTCAAAGCTAAAAATTCGACCCGCATGGGCTCAGACTCCATAGTTACACATCCTGCCTTGGATCCAACAGATCCCATGGACTCCCTTTTTTCAGAGTCGACACTACAGCTGAAGTGATTCCTGGGTTATTCCAAGATTTCAGAAAAGTGCCCAACTCAACCATCACGGATTTTGATGAAATTTGGTGTGAACATGCACACACGTCCCCAATGAACATTGGTAAAGTGTTACGTTTGCCAATGCAATACTTGTGGAAATATAGTCATTTGTATGACCCCATACCACAGCTGTCGACAGTATGACTCTGAGGTTTCAGCAACTTTGAGACATAATATCTCCGGCAATATTTTGTTGAGAGAAACAAAACATGGCCATCTTGTATAACTTGTTGTGCTCTATTAAACAAAATAATAAAAACATTCTCATGAGCGATCTCCATCTAGATAATTTGGAGCAAGATTGGCCAAAAATGACTGCGGTGTGAAAAAAGGGTAAAGTTTGTCTTCTTATATCTCTGGAAGGAAAGGTATGAGAAATGTGAAACTTTGTGCATAATAACGTAGCAACACAAGGTTTTCGAATATAAATTTTCATTCTACTGCTTTCCAATAGTTTATAAATTGAGTGTAAATTTGACGGTTATTGTAAAAGTGCCAAAAATAGGATATTTTCAGCCCACTTTTACAAAAAAAACACTTCTGGAAAGTGTTAAATCGTTCTCATTAGAAAGAGCATGTTTCAACCCCCCTAAAAAAGTAGAGTTGGTCTTTCATCACTGACGTATGTATAAAGCCCTAAAAATAGGAACAAAGTGGAGCATCGGCAAATGTAATACTTTACCAATGTTCATTGGGGACGTGTGTTCACACCAAATTTCATCAAAATCCGTGATGGCTGAACTGGGAGCACCAGACCACTTGACATAGAATGACCCTCCCTTGCCCAGGCTGTTCCTAGATGTGGTCAAGAGGCAGTGGGCCTCTCCAGTAACAGGCTCTAACCCACCCTCGTCCAAGAGGAAGCTCTATAATGTGGGACCAGAACTGACTCAAGAGCTCCAGACCCTACAGTTGATGCTCCAGTGGCAATCCTATTCTCCCCCTTAGTCATGCCCAGTGACCCGGAGGAGGTTCTGAAGGCGGAAGATAAGAGGGTGGAGCAGACACTTCAAAGAGGCCACCAGGCCTGGGCAGTTTAACTGCCTGGGCAGTTAAAGCCACCATGGTTGTTGTTTTTTTAACAGGGCTTCTTTGATCTGGCTACACCAGATGCAGGAACACATTCCAATTGGGGACATTCGGACCCACCAAGACCTTAATAAACTTATGGCTGTGGCAGAGTTTTCAACCGACGCTACTCTCAACACAGCCAAATATGCCTCAAAAGCCATAGTGTCATCAGTGGCTGCTCACCGCCTGCTATGGCTTCATCAATGGCAGGCAGATACTATGTATAAATGGAGGCAAGCCTCTGCCCCCTTTAAAGGGGAGAAGCTGTTTGGGGAGGCCTTAGACCCCATCTTAATGGAGTCCAAGGATAAGAGGGAGGTCCTCCCATCCTTCTCCAGGCGAGGCGAATTTCATTCCTCACCCTACTTTTGACACCCCTCTGGTAGGGTGCCAGACTCCGTTTCTGGGTTTCAGCGGTCACAGAGACCTTTCTTCCTGAGACAGGAACAGCAGCAGGACAGGTGGGGCAGGAACAGGCCACAATTCCAACATAAGCGGCCCTTTCGGGGTGAAGGAGGTCATTACTTTTAACGCTCAGTGACTGCAGGACTAACCATCCTATTGGGGGCCACCTGGCTCTATTTGCCAAGTGTTGGGAGGTCATCACCACAGATGCCTGGGTCCTGGAGATGGTAAAGTCGGGCCTGTCCCTAGAGTTCCTCTCCACCACCCCCGAGATTTTTCATTTGTTGTCCCTTGAAATGGGACTCAAAGAGGGTCCTCATGGAAACCACTATTCAACATCTGTGGGACATTCATGTGGTCCAACCGATTCCAGGGAACTAATGGGACTAATTCCAAAGGCCTCGGGGGAGGGGGGAGGGCAATCCTGGAGCTCAAAAGGTTGAGTCGCCTACTAATGTACCGCCGGTTCAAGATGCAGTCAATCCAGTCCATTCTGGAGAGTGTCAGAGAGGGTGACTTCCTCACCTCAATAGACCTGACGGAAGCTTACCTACACGTTCCCATCTTACCGACACATTGACAGTATTTCCACTTCTATTATGCCGGCCGACACTTCTAGTACAGGGCCCTGCCCTTCGGTCTATCGTCAGCACCCAGGATGTTCACAAAGCGGTTAGCGGCGTTAGCTGGACATCTCCGGGCTCTTCCATTGCAAGTCCAGTGCTGTCTGGATGATATCCTGATCCAGTCCTCCTCCAGTCTCCAGGCAAGGGAGGACCTGCGGATCACTATTCAGGTGCTCCAGGACCATGGGTTTTCCATAAATGCAGCCAAGACCTATTTGTCACCGGCGAAGCGTTTGCTCCATTTAGGAGTACTAATAGACACTGTAGTGTGCAAGGTTTACCTTTCCCAGGAGCATCAGATGAGCCTAAAGGACTTGGCAAGTCATGTCAGAAGGGAACGAACAGTGCCCCTGGC
Organism: Pseudoxenodon macrops; assembly: GCA_032467955.1. Lineage (NCBI taxonomy): Eukaryota > Metazoa > Chordata > Lepidosauria > Squamata > Pseudoxenodontidae > Pseudoxenodon > Pseudoxenodon macrops. Next base: position 74,352 of record JANHFT010004072.1, read on the forward strand.
CCTTCTCTCACAGCTCCTGGGCAAGATGGTTTCCTGTATTTCCATCATGCCTTGGGCACGCCTGCACACTAGATCACTTCAGAGGTTCCTCCTTACCAAAGGGCAGACAGAAGCAATTTACCATCCAAGGTCAGGGTCCTGCTGGGTTTAATTCGCTCCTTCTGGTGATGGACTTCCCAGGCAACTGCAGCAGGCAGTCTATTCAAGGAGCCAGACAACCTGACTGTTACTACAGAGGCCAGTCTCTTTAGTTGGGGGGCCCATCTCCAGTCCAGGATGGTTCAGGGACAGTGGTCTCAGACAGACCTGCCCACAATATAAACTGGCTGGAACTCAGGGATAGTCCACCTGGCCCTCAGGCGGTACCAGGATATGGTGTTGGATAGATACATCTTAATCCTGACCGACAATGTGGCCACCAAGGCTCATTTAAACCACCAAGAGTGCACCCACTCCAGGTCCCTTATGTAAGAGGCAGAAAGCCCGCCACCACCTGGAGCTTGCTTTTCACACACATACACACACTGCCAGCCGGCCAAAGCCATGCAGGAAAACTTCCTGGGAGTTTCAGGACACCCCAAACTGCCGGAGAGTTTTCCTGCATTGCTTTTGCCAGTGGCGGGGAGGTGTAAAGCAAGCTCCAGGCAGTGGCAGGCGGCACTGCCCTGGGATATCTGCCCGGCCTCTTGGATCGATTTAATTCTAGATACTATTTGGAACGCTGACACATGGTGTGGACTGCAGACGAGTGAGGTAAGCAAGCGGCGACCTGGCGCGCGCGGGGAGCAATCGGAACTGGCATGGGTGGGAATGATCAGAACCAGCTTGGGTGTGTGGCCAGGCTCCTGTTACTACCGGTTCGGAGAACTAGTCCCAATTCTTACTAGCGGTTCTATAGAACCAGACCGAACCCTGTAGGAACCCACTTGCATCTACAACGCGACCTGGAAATCCTTCTGTGCCTGGTGTTCCAGGTCAGGATTGAACCCTACATTGGTATCCCTGGCCCAGATACTGGACTTCCTCCAGGAGGGGATAGACAAGGGGTTATCCCCCAACACTATCCTTCGACAGATGGCAGCCCTGTCCTCGGTCCTCTCTTGTGGGAATCTGGAGTCCCTCGCTTAGCACCCAACTGTGCACATTCATTAGGGTCGCAACAAACCTACAGCCACCAGTGGTTCACAGGTACCCTACCTGGGACGTTACCAAAGTACTACTCTTGCTAACCAATGCCCCCTTTGAACCACTGAGATCGGCCACACTGCGTTTCCTAACCTGCAAAGTGGCCTTCCTGGTAGCCATCACATCAGCTAGACAGATTTCAGAGTTGGCGGCCCTCTCGGTCTGGAAGGACCTCTCTATCTTTCATCCCAACAGGGTGGTATTGTGGTTGAACCCTTTCTTTTTCCCCAAGCTGAACTCATGGTTCCACAGGACTCAGGAGCACTTAGGGCTGGGGCTAGTACATGCCCCGGAGAAGAAGAGGCACATCTTGGACATTAGGAGGGCCCTCCGCTATATATTAAGAGGACTTCCTGCTTCAGCCCCTCTTTGTATACTTCTAGTCACCTACTCTGGGCAACAAGGTCACTCCATTGACTGTGGGACAGTGGATTTGGGCATGCATTGCCAACAGCCCATTCCACTAGGAGTGCAGACATGACAGTGGTGTGGGCAACGCAGGCATCTATTGAGGTTTGTCGAGCAGTTACATGGTCCTCACCATTTCCTTTCATCAGGCATTATAAGCTGGACACCTTAGCTTTGACGGAAGTGGCCTTTGGCAGGCAAGTCCTCCAGAGGGTCAATTCTGATCAGGGGACTTTGGACCAGACTGTGGCCCACCCATAGGACAAGCCAGCTTTGATATGTCCCGTTCCTGGATGGAACGGGACATATCCACAATGGAGAAAGGGCGTTGGTCTTACCTGATATGCTCCTTCTCATTGGGTGGAAATAGCATCCAGTCCCACCCTGGAGACTGTCTGATCCCGAGTCCAGAGGTGGATAACATTAGCACAAGGCACGTCAGTCTGTCACTATGTCTTCGCCAAAAGCTGGAGACCGTTGGTAACAGAGGCATGTCCTCACAGCTCTGACAGACTAAGTCCAATCAGCTGGGAGATGATGTCAACCCATTCCTGGATGCTATCTCCATGCAATGAGAAGGAACATATCAGGTAAGACCAATGCCTCTTTACTCAGAAAGGAAGTCCTGATGGTTTAAGTGAAACATATTTCTGAATGAATTAGTAGAATTAAGTGATCCTACTATCATATTTTGTTTCTTTGCTTAATTCCTCTTCTGAATGTCAGTCTGTTTTGTAGATAGGCATAAACATTCACAAACTGTAGGTATCTTAGTCTGTACCCACTAGCGAGACATGGTAGTTGTCCATGTGCCTATGGAGATTTTCCAGTCCCTCCCTCTAGTCTGGAGAAAGAGAATTTAACAAGAATGTTAGTTATGTTACTCTGTAATGTAATGTGTAGATTGTAATGTTATTCAAACATCATTTTATTTTTGGCTCCTTTTGATTATAGTATGTGGATCTTGTAAGGACCTTATGTCTCTTATGTGCTGGGATTCAGGAAGAGGATAATAAGGGAAGCACACCCTGGAAATTAGATGATAGCAGTAGAACTACCAAGCTGCTTCTCTAAAGCAAGAGATAGGAGGGCCAGGTCTAAATACCCAGGGACCTTCTAGGAAAGAAGTTTGCAGACTTCTAACCTTCTACCCTACAGGTTTTTTTTAATTCAATCATGTTTTATTTTATTTTTCTCCCCCCAACTCCCCAAACACAGCTTAGAACATCAGTTGTCAGAGTACACATTTTCAAACTTTACATTTGTATAATTTCAACACAATATAATCACAATTTCTTTATCCATTCCACCATCAAATTTCATACTTATCTATATTTGTTCTTTCCTCTTA
>JANHFT010004072.1:77395-93356 GCA_032467955.1 Pseudoxenodon macrops
ATAATAAGGCCAAGGCCATATTTCGGGGTTCAAAAGAAAATAAGACCCTGTCTTATTTTCGGGGAAACACGGTATGTGTCAGGCACACATGCATATCATCTGTACTGTTTGCTGGGAGGCAGAGGCATTTTTTTTTCTTGTTTTCCTCCCCAAAAGTTAGGTGTGTCTTATACTCCGGAGCGTCTTATACATCCCACCTGCTGAGCTGCTTCAGAGTTCAGTGGTAACAAATAGCCCTTCACTTCTATTCCATATGTGCTAACATTTTTCCACATACCAGTAAATATTTTAATACAACCTGTGTCCATCTATCTAAGTGTTTGCAAAGGAAAAAAAAGTTATTGGGAGTTCTGTTTCTTCAAGTACAGAAATGCTTGCAAAGTGTGATGAGGGAAAGATACCAGTATATTTGCAACCACGTAGTTTTTACAGCAACTTTAGTTTCATACAAAAATACAGGACTTCCATGTGTATATGGGACGAGGGAAAAGGTATTGGCTGATGGCTGGCTTTAGCTCAGAGTCAGGGGAAAATCAAAAGTGGTGGGTATTGTGTTTTTAAAATGGAAGTTTAAAATTGATTTTAAAAACTAGATTCGATGATACAGTTGTCTGAATTCTTTCCCTAGGACAACAATTGGACTGAACAAGGTCTTATTTGTGGTCACACTTGGGAAAGTGTGGTAAAGCAAGAGAAAAGCCAAATAATTAAATCCTTCCTATTAACTGTAGGTTCCTTTCCAATTCCAGGTGTAAAAAGTTTTAGTGCAAAATCTCTGACAAATAACCAATGACAAATAATCAATTTAGGACAAACATGCCACTTTTTCTGCTGATGTAAATGTGAGCAATTATTTCCTATATAATAATTTAGAAATGATTCAGTAACAGAGCTTTGTGTGAAGATAAAAAAAAGAATCAGGGTATCAGAACTGGGTCCGTGTCATTCATAAAAGATATACTGTATATAATTAAAGTTTTGCATTTAAAGAAGACAGATATACAGAGCAGACATGATGGGTACAATCTAATTTTTTTCAAAGCATCCAGTGTTCCTAAAGACTTACTCTCTGAATAAAAAATAAATAAAAAATAAATCAGATATAGAGGATTTCGGATATAAAGATATCTGTCCTAAACAAGCATGGTGATAATGTATGATTGATGTAACTATTCAAAAATAATACTGCATGAACATATGCTAAAATGTATACATATTTCAAATTAAAATTATATACCAGGATCATAAGAAGGAGGTGGTGGCGGAGGCAATTTTCCACCTTCTTTAAGAACCTGATCTACTCCTTTGGCTGCTCTTATAGCTGCTATGAGGTCCTCGTGCTTTCGTCTCCAGCTTGACGGTTTCTTTGGAGGTTCTGGCTAAGAAGACAACACAGACAGAAGACATAGTTTTGCAATGCAAAACGTGTGATTTCTCTTGTACTCAGTACAGTACACAATAACCCAAACACCACCAGCTGAATAAAAATATTGTATTATTTTTAACCAGGCTATCTGCCAAACTACACTTAGTATTTGAGACAAGCGCTGTGATAGCACTTATGAAATAAAAGAAGGCAAATAAAAAAGTAAATTTAATATTCCATGCAAGCTGAACTCCAAGTAAGAACAATGTCTGCTTGTAATCTCTTCCTATTCTTCTGAATGCTTGTTGCATTTTCCCTGTTGTCATTATTTTCTTGTTTTCAATATTTCAATATAGCTGAATTAGGTACCGCATTAAACTTAAAAGTAATTAGTGTTATATTAACTGCTGACATAGGAATACATAACTATTAATTTAAAGCATTAGGTCTACCCAACACCAACAAAATATATCTAGTATAGAGTGTAGAATTATGTATTTTGTATCTTTGTCTTATGGAGAAAGCTAAGCTTTTGAGATGCAGCAATATTCAATAGAACACAATAATATTATCTGCTTTTTTCAGTTTTCTTTAAAAAAATATTATCGTAGACAATCAAATGCCAAAATCTTGCATTGTTCCTAGCGGCATATTACCCTGCTCTAGTTTTCATTATGGGCTGTAATTCTTCACGATTATGAGCTCATATAATAGATTCTGCACTATGGTAAAATAATAGTCTCCTTCTAGTCAAACTTGACTTTTCCCTGTTAAGTTAATGAACACATCATGTGTTTTCAATTTTCTTGCAAGTACAGTATAAATTATTTGCCTCTACCTTTTTCCCCCCAAAACTAACCTACAGCCCTAGTATTCCTAGTAATATACATTCTTACAATATGATCTTTGAAATCAGCATTTTGAGTTGATGATAAAGATAATGCCAAGATAAAAGAAATATTATAAGAGAAGTACACTGAAAATAATTAGCAGTTCCTTAATCAAAGAAAAAATAAATCAGTACACTACTTTGAATAAGTTCCTAAAAGCTCATAACATGTTTGCAACCAATATTACATATTTTTTAAAATAATAACTATATTTCAGCATTTATTTACTTACCCGTGGTTTTATAGGTTTTACTATGGAAATATCAGTTCCCTCTGCTCTCTGTCTGCTAGAGTCAAATGTTTTTCTTTTTTTAGCAGCATTTTTTTGGCAAATGGGAGCATGCTTTTTCTGTGAAATGAAAGTTTAAAAAAGTGGAATATTTATATTTGGATTTTTAAAAATTCATTAGCAGCTCCCTGTCGTGTAAGAGAAGCAAAGAACCCAAGAGATCAAGCTTACAGGAAGTCCTCAACCTACAACTATAATTGGACCAGAATTTTGATTGATAAGCAATGTGGTCATTAAGCAAATCATATGATCAGACCTGATTCTACTACCATTTTAACCATGACCCGTTAAACAGATCACCGTAGCTGTTAAAGTAAATCCAGGTTTCTTGCATTGAGTTTGCTTGTCAGAAGCCAGCTTGGAAGGTCCTAAGACACAACCATATTGCAGGAAGTTGCAACTGTCATAAACGCAAGCCTGTTGTTAAGTGCCCAAATCACAATCATATGACAGCAAGCAGAGTGTGATGGTCCTAATTTTAAAGACAGGTCATAAGGCACTTTTTTCAGCACCATTGTAACTCCAAACTATGATTAAACACATGGTCCTAAGTCAAGGACTCCCTGAATATTTATTATATTAATTTACTTTATATGAGGTTCTCTCTACCCCATAATCTACTCCCAATGTAGTTCACCTCTATCGGCGCCTCAAGCCAGTCAGCACAGCCAGGTTTTCAGGCTCTTCTGGAAGAGTAGGAGTGTGGTACAGACCTCATCTCTCGTGGGACAATATTTTAGAACACGGCTCAATTTCATTGAGGGCCGCATCAGGGCTGTGGTTGACCTCGGGGGGCCGGGAGGGCATGGCCGACTGGGTTGGGGTGGCCAGCTTGACACCACTCATTGGGTGTGGCCGACTGGCTAGGTGTGACTGACTGGCTGGGCGTGGCCAGCTTGACACCACTCCCCAAACTGCTGACATGTTTCCTCTTCTCACTGGGTAGATTGGGCTGAAGCCACGCTGGCCCAATGTTTCCTCTTTGCATTGCGTAGACCAGGCCAAAACCACGCTGCCCCAATGTTTCCTCTCCACATTGGGTAGATTGAGCCTAAGCGTCACGGGCCAGCCCCTTACATTTTCCAAGCTGGCCCCTCAGGCCTTGTGTTTGACACCCCTGTTCTAGAAGGTGATGGTCAGAGAAGAAAGCACTTTATGCTTTTCATGTTCCATTTAACTGTCTATTTGCAACTTCATATTTTTTTCTGCAGGGCAATATTAGAAACTACCATAGATATCCCAAAGGGCTACATCTTAAGCACCATTGCTATTCCAAAATATCCTCAGCTCTTCCCTAAGAGCATGTATAGTGTCATCTGACACAAGGAGCCAAGCATCTGGCACTGTATCGAGCACCACTGTCTTGTCTATCCTTGCAGTTTTCTTGATAAAAAACAGAAGTAGTGTACTCCTGTGCAGCATGAAATACCTTCATCAATTGTCACTAAAAGAGATCATTTGTTTCCAGAATCTTCCTATGGGCTAGAACTTGTGCAAGCTCTTGCTTGCTATAGGTGGGGAATTGAGATTATTTCATGCCTTGGGTGACTCTGTTACTAGTACCTATTCTTAGAATATAATGCTCTTCAATCATTCCTCCTGAGATCATTCAAACTGCCTTTAGGGAAGAAGCCAAGATACATGCTAGCTAATTTTGAAATAAGCTCCTGACTTGCAACAGGCCTTACTAATTTGGGCATAACCTGACGCCTTTAAAATGTCACCAGGGGGCAAGAAAATAACTCAAGACCAGCCCCAATAACATTACTGGAACTCACAAATCTAACAAGGTAACCTGACATTATAAGGCTGCTGTAGGACTTGAGGGGCTACTAATATGTTTAGTATTTTTGCCTTGATCAGTGGGTTTATAAACAAGCTATTGGAACACTTACTTGCATATGATTCAGACTGACCCTGAAAATCCAACTTTAAAAAAAAAATCAGTTCTGTACCCAGGAATAGGCTGGGTCATTAAAAATAACGAATGTCTTGGTCCTATAAAAAATGGGCAAAACATAAGGCTCCAATGTCAAAATTACTCTATGAGTGGGAAATCCAGATGTTTCATTTGATTGAAAGAGTTGCCACCTCCCTCTTCTACACACCTGGCCAGGGACAACACTATTAAGAACACTATTTTCCAAGTCAAATTCCTGATAGGAATTCAACAAATGGTGTTAAGAAGAACGTCTACAAAGGTCTGTAATAGTAGCATAAATCACAAATATGGAAATGATGAACCATAAAAGGAAAAAGGAGAGACAATCTTTTAAGGAAACATTTCAGTGAAATGGAAGTTACATTGTCTGGAAAAACAGAGACCTAGCAAGATATTTGCTTGTGAATTTTGGTATCTAGCAATTTCTCAGTTATCACCATGAGGACGGTGGGTTAATTTTAAACAATACTATAGAGATTATTTTCAATATTGAAACAATATTGAACTATGTATCGGTGTGGACTTGAATTGAGCATTCTATGTATCTTGAATAAGCCTCTCCTTCATGTTGTCATAGTGTTTGCTTTTTGTACCTGCTCATGGGAACACGAAAAAGGAGGAGGAAGAACATTAAGGAAGAACATTATTTTTGGGTCTTGTGAGTGGTTGATTATGCCTTATATAATAACATATTCCAAGGCCAAAAACTGACCAAATAAATGGAGGAAAAAGCATTATCTTGTCTAGACCTTCAAATTACACACACAAGAACTTGTAGAAAATACAAAATATTTGTATATGCCTATACAAAATACAGAATCAGTTGCTGAGACTGAGTTTTAAAAAGCTACCTTTTCTAGTAACGGGAGGGATTTCAACTATACAGACTCAGTCCAATAAGCTGAGAGGACAGATTACCCAATCCTGGAGGCTGTCTCAACTCACTATGGAGAACTTGGAACTTTCTCCACAAGTAATCTGCCTTTTAGAGATTCCTTGGGTCAGGACCCTGATGCTATGGCTAGAGAAATAAAGACTGTCTTGGAGTCCTTAGTTTGGGAAAGGGTTTCTTTATTTGTAATGTTCCCTGCAGTTTTGCAATATCATGTATGGAGTAGCCTTTATGGGAAAGAGCACAAAGGATGAATTGAAATAACTTTGCTCAACAAGGTTCTGCACAAGCTCAGTTCCTGTCTTCTGGAGACTTCTCTACAGGCTGAAGTGAACAAGCAGTCTTCCTGTTGCTGAGGGAATGCTGCAAAGCATAAATGGCAGCTCAGAGGTGCTTGCATTATTAGGCCTCCTGAAAAGGTCAGAGGTAACTAGTTGCTTAACCAGCCTTCCCACTCACCTATACCTAAGAGGAAAAAGGAGAGAACTTCCGCAGTTTCTTTTTTTAAAAATGGACTGAAAGCTGGCAGGAAAAAAGCTGTGTTCTTCTATACAAAGCATAGAAAAAGATGATGGGGACATGTTCTGCCTTTTACGAAACAGCATATAAGTGTTCCATCAAAAAAATCCCATCATAGCAATAGTACTTAGACTTATATACTGCCCCATAGTGCTTTGCAGCATCACTGAGTGGTTTACAAATGTCAATTTATTTCTCCCAACAATTTGGCTCCTCATTTTATTGACCTTAGAAGGCTAGAAAGTGGAGAAAAACTTCAGTTTTGTTAGGTTCAAACTCCAGGCTGTGGGCAGAGTTAGCCGGCAATACTGCATTCTAACCACTGCGCCACCAGGGCCTCTACCATTTCTCATCTTGATTTAAATAAACTCATCTGACATTATACTCATATACTCATACTTACTAATGCAGATGAAAAAAAAGTCCTTCCACAATTCCGACATGGTAATAATTCTTCAGGCTGTTGTGCATTTTTATCATCTGAAAAACAAAGATACACACAATTGTTGGGGCAATAGAAATCCTACTTAACATTTCTTACCAACAATATATTGGTCTACTTAAAATGGGCTGATACTGAACCTAAACTATAATTATAATTAATTGTGAACTTGTAGATTTATTTCAGAAAATGCTCTTTAAAGATGGAAATACTCTGCATTTCTCACTTGTAAGCATTTCCCAAGCTTTATCTACAGTACTGATAAATGTATAATCCTTGGATAGATTCCCTGATAGATAAATAATAATGAAAAAAAACTAGACTGGTGTATAAATAATTTGAAGGATTTGGATGATGAAATAGAGGAATTCAAAAATACAAGAATTTGGAAAGACACTCTTTTATTGTTTTGTATTCTGCATGCATGCTTCCCATTAAACATTGAAAACAATACCATGTGTTTTCTTTTTCAAAATAATTTAGTGCTTATTTAATTTAGGATAGGATAGAGCATAGCATAGCACAGCATTCAGAATGTTTTGATAATTAAACTGGGCAAGAAAATGAATTATTCTGGAAGCACAAAGGACTAAAGTCTTTTTGGTCATACTGTAAAGAGATGCAATATATTTATGTATTATATGACATATTGAACAAAGGATGAGAAAGTAACTCATGGTACTTTCCATTCACATATAATTTTTGGATTCTATATTGGAATTATCTGGTAAATCCATAAAAAGAAAAAAGGAAAGGAAAACCCTAATTTTATAGCAATATGTTAATAATATCAATAATAATAAATGTGAGGGAGATTTAAAATGAATGTTTCATTATCAAGTGAAATTCCTCTATTAAGTTTATTTGACTAGAAAACAAAGCTTCACAGGCAATGCAAAGAAGCTGTGAGTCACAGCTGATTGCCAGAGGAATTTCAGTTCCATTATTTCCCCGAAAAGAATGTGTAACTGGGCAGATATTACTCAGTTCTGCCAGGGTCTATTATACTCCTAAAGAAAATAATTATTTAATAAATAGCTCATACAGTTATTGCTCATACTCGGGATCTTGACTATATGCTTTTATCTTAGATTTTCAAAATAAAGGTAAGAAAATAATTGTTTATAAACTTATATTTTACAATGTTAACCACCTATGCAAATAAAAATCACTATTTTTTAAAGAAACTAATTGCTGATTTTCAACCAACCTAGGGGTATGTATTATGTTCTTTTGGCATAATGGTAACAGATAAATACTTCACAATAGTCAATAATTTCCATGTGATTGAACAACAGCAGTACTGTATTTGCTTTCAACAATCTCCTATCTCTGAACTAATACTGTTGGCATATTTCCAACCAACTGCAGTTTTATTTGCCAAAAACAAGTACCGTAATCTATTAGGAAGCTAAATATTTCCTTTGTTTTTCAATGATGTAATATAAAGAATGAAATCATGAATTATCTTATATGCACAATCTTTCCATGTATAGTGATTTATGTGCATAAATATAAATGACACAATTACATTACATGCATGTAACCACACACATTTTAAAAATGCTATTAAAAATGAAGCTGGAACATTTGGGATATTAGATTTTCAGCCATAGATTTCTGCATATAGATACAGAAAAGGAAGCAGGCAAATGTTTCTATTCATAATTCACAATATAACGTTTGCCAGCACTTTAAATTAGGCCAGTTCATGGCAGAAATAATAGGAATTGCGTTCTGGGGCCACATGATTCTTGGCTTAAAAGATCTAAGAATACCGTCCAGAAAAAATGGAAGCAGGAAAAAGAATACCCAACGTATTTTTAAAGAATCATATATGTTGTAAATGAATCTCAGAATAAATATCCATAGATTGGAACAAATTTAAACTTTTTAATGGGACATCTGTTATAGTTCGGTTTTATGAGTTGAATGGAGTTTGTGGGAGCAAACTAAAAAGCTACTAATCTAAATATATTTTCTAAAGAAAATAAAGTAATAACTCAGATAGAAATCAATTAGACACAATAAACATTTGACTGAAAGCAAAAATGGTGTTCAGGTAGACAAGTAAATCCTGTCCCTCCCCCACTTTCTCAAAGGCATTCATCCATATGCATCTCTATATGTACATTCTCAGTGGCAGATAAAACTGTGAACTCAGCCATAAACACTTTGACACAAAGAATGCTGATTCAGAAAAGGAGAGGCAAGATCACTGGAAAAACTAACAGCTCAACAAAACAAATTCTAAGGCCTCTTTGTTTAACTCAAGTAACTTAATATATTCACCCCATTACCTCACCATCTTAAACTCAAAAATAACCCAAACTGTTTGCTATACTGCTTTAAGTGCATAGGTAAAGGTGTCCTTGTCCAGTCATGTCCAACTCTAGGGCACATTGCTCATCTCGTTTCTTGGCTGAGGGAACCAGTGTTGTCTGAAGACATTTTTCATGGTCATGTGGCCAGCATGGTTTATAGGCTAAAGGCGGAACGCTGTTACCTTCTCACCAAAGTGGTACCTATTAATATACTTGCATTTGCCTGCTTTCGAACTGCTAGGTGGGCAGGAGCTGGGGCATGAATGGGAGCTCACCCTGTTGAGTGGTGCTTGAGCCTCAAAAATTGGGCTGTCAACTTTCCAGCTGCCAACCTGTGTCCTTAACTATACCTGTGTCCTGAACTATAACGCTCCCATGATTACATGTATACAACACTAGCTGGATACCTGTGCTTCACTACTAAACTATTTGATGGGACTTGATAAATTGACACTTAAAGCTTAAAAATTAATGAGTACTTAAAAAAGGGACTGTATTATTTCATTAGAGGTGGTAAGCTACGTTTCTGTTACAGATGAAGACATTATTTGCATAGGATAGACTGTAAATTCGTCGCTCAGATGAATTGGTCAGGACCTCCCTGTAAACAACATTCCTGGTTTTGTTCTCTGGATGGAGGATGACCAGACTGTTAGGTAAAATGACTCTGGAGCATGCCAGATAGAACTAGTCATGGGAGAAACAGGCAGCTTCCCTTACTTTTGCTTTCCTAATCGCATCTGTAAATCTTTTCCTTTAACCGGTGTTACAGTAGAAGGAACAGATTCATCTGAACTGAGGAGGAAAATAATGGGGGGGAAATCTGTCTCTGCCTACCAGCATCTATTGGTATTCATCTGGCTAGCGTCCTGTTAGTGTGTGAGAGAGTTGAAGGGTGTTTGGAAAATCAAACAGTATTTGCTGTGTGAGCAAGGAGGAGGAAGGAGTCTGGGCGTGACTTAGCTCAACTGTTCTGTAGTAAAGCTGCTTGCTGCTGTGAAAGCAAAAGCGAAACTGAAACTCCTCTGCTTGTGTTTTGCATTTGGATCAGATTTCTTTTCAGGTGGGGAGGGGGGAGTAGAACTCCTTAGCATCATCGCTTGTTAATAATAATATGAGAAATATTCATGCTCGGATGGTCATTTCAAAAACTCCTTTCTTATTGAGCACCTAGAAGCCAAGAAGAACATACATGGCAAATTTCAAGTTTGTAGGCTTTACGGTTCTGGAGATTTTGTGATTAATGCATGAGTGGTTTTTGCTTTTATATACTGTATATAGATGTACAATAGATTGATGTCAAAGAAATATTAAATTAATTACATTGCCAGATTCAAACAAGTTGTGCTTGAAAATATAAACTGGTACTTAGGATGAATATTCATGCACACTGGATGAATATTATAGCCATATGACAATGTATAATGCCCAGCCAATATGATACCCATGCATACTCTAGTGTCACAAAAGTATTTCTATGAATTTTATTAGAGACCAGTCACCATTTTGGCAATTAAAGCAGAAATGAAAGGTTAAAACAATATCTCAAGGATTAATAATTATTTATTTAGTATTTAGTATTAGAAATAGAAGTCTTTCAGCAGATCAGGTAATAGAATAACATTAAACAAAATATATCATTGACCTTACATATTTCATCCTCTGACACCTGTCGTGATAGCCATTTGTTTCATTTTTCAGGAGCTACAACAGTGACCTTGATGTGACAAAAATCAAGACAGAACAGCATTTTTCAGTCAACGTATCACAGGCTTAATACCAATTATCAAAAGCTAACAAATGAAAAAAGAAAATTAGATTTTCTAATTCCTGATATGCTTATTCATGAATAGCATAAGAAATAATAAAAATATGACAGCTAAACTATTTAAATAACAGACTCTGAGATGTAACCGTTTTGTATGAATTCTTCAATCAGAATGACTGGTTGATTCGGAACAATGGTATTATAATGAGGAAACACTTATAGTTAAACTGACTCCTGCAAGTGGTTTTGCCTCTGGAGGATATTTTTTTAATGTGCTGAAAAAGTATCTGGGCTGAAAATGTGTATGGCCAAAATTATTGGCTTTTCCTGCAAAAGCAGAATTACAGTGGAGCTCGAAACCAAATAAGCATGAACCTTAGTAGAGTGAAAAATGACATAAATCAGCAATAAGTTGACAGATATCAGAAAATCAAAATTACTGGAATTATACATTTAAAGTAGAAGGGCATACTATTCACTACTAGGGGCATGAAAAACAAAACAAAAAAGGAATGTTGCTAAAATGAAGACAGACAGAATTATATTTAGGATAAAATTTTGGTATGCTGCACTCAATTACCAGCTAATATTAATTATAATTTTTAGGTAACTGTTTGATATGACAATTATCCAAATTTATACTTCAACCATGTAGAAGAATGGTTGTAGAAGATGTAGGAGAAAATATTGGAAATTGACAGAATGTGCAAGCAATATATGCTTATTGCAGTTGGAGTTTAGAATGGCAAAATTGTAAATATTAAGGAGGCGAACTTAGTTGAACTCTATGAACTACCAAAATGAAGCAGTAGAATGACTTGGTTTCTGCCAGTTAAATGAATTCTTTGTTGCTAACAGCTATATTGACCACCAGGAGCCACTAGTAACTGAAAAATACTGCACAGGATATACCCTGTATGAAAAAGAGAACCCTCTTCCTCCTTCCAACGGGAGAAATTATGTAAATTCCTGTGTGTGGAAGCATGACACACAATATAATATTTGTATCTCTCTGCTATGAGAAGTTAAAGCAAGATGGACTGCATGTACCATCCTGAAAGCTTCATTGCCAACACTGTCTTCAAAGACCATCAGCTCTATGGATAGATTCAGTTACAGAGGCAATTGGTGATCCTTGAATGGTCTGAAGGACCAGCTGGGGACAGAATATTCTGGAGAAAATCTATGTGGCCAAGGCTGATCACCATCTTTATGGCACATAAGCCAATCACTCAATCAACCGCTAAAGGAAAAATAGTAAAACATATACATACATACACAAAACTCAAGACAGCTGTAATAAATAATTAAGGTAAATGTGAATCATTGCAACCAATGTACTTTCACATATTCCTTCAGCTAATTTGATCATACCACTACCATGTTTCCCCGAAAATACGACATGTCCTGATAATAAGACCAAGCCTGCTTTTTGGGTGGGCATAAATATACACCCTCCCCCGAAAATAAGCCCTCTTGAAGAGGTGGGCGTGGCCAGCATAGGAAGTAGCCCTTCCCTTCCCCGGTCAGCTAGGGGCAGTTGGGCCCCTTAAACCGGATCAACGAATCAGCTGAACTGATCCAGAACTGCCTCTCTGTTCTCTCCCCCCAGTATTTTTGGCGCTCACCTGTCCCCCATCCATCCTCCTTGCCTGCAAACTCCTGCCCCACTTGTTTTCTTCAAAAGAAAACTTTTGAATTTGCGAGAGGTTTTCTTTTGCAACGTGCTTCCATGGACACAACGGTGAGGTACGCAATGGGGCTGCAAGTGTCAGGTAGGATGCGGCCCACCCTGCCCCACCTGCCAGAAATGTCTTTGTGAGACTTGTTGCGCCGCCGCTACTGCTGCCTCATGGAGCAGGATTGTGCAAGACAACAAGCCTTGCAGAGTCCTGCTCCACGAGCAGCAGCTGCATGCCAGCGCGAAGAACAGGGAACGGAGGCAACGGGACATCCAGTCCCATGCTCGCCGCCTCTTGCACCCCCAAAATAATAAGCCCCCTCAATAATAAGGCCAAGGCCATATTCCGGGGGTCAAAAGAAAATAAGACCCTGTCTTATTTTTTGGGAAACACGGTATACAGATGAAACAAAATAAAGCAAACTTCTTTTGTGTGTGATATCCGGGCTACCTGTGGTTTCAGAATATCACAACACTATAGTAACAGGATATTCTGTTGTTTATATTTTTAATAGTAAAAGGAGAGGATTCAAAAAGTAATAGATTGCAATCTTGTATTAAATTGGGAAAAAAAGCTTCTAGAGACGTCTTCTTTTAGTATATCCTGTTTCCTTACATTTCTCTGGCTATAAATAAATTTGCATACTTAATGCCTAAGAGAGATGGAATTCAATATTGACTTTTCAATTGAACTATAGTTTGGATGATTTACAGTTAAGATTCATTTTTAAAAAAAATTAATGGATGAAATAATTTCAGGAAAAGCAGTTGGTTAAGTATTACTATCATACATTAAATGCATATATAGCCAGCTTTGCTGAGGATAAATATTGAATAATTGTATTGCAAGTGTCAGGCACACAATATATTTCTTTGGTAAGCAGTACGGTAAGAGAAAATTCAAGATAATTTTTCAGCAAGCATCACAAAACAGCAGTCATTTGAAAGAGAGAAGTTTGGTTTCCAGTCCCATTATTGAAGGCACTGTTAAAATTAACTATTTAATCTCATCTTTTTTATTGTCCTAATTATCTAATATCATATAAATCACTGATGCACAATCTTTTTCAGGCAAAATTAGCCTAATCTTTTTAACGAGAAAGGATATAGTTTGTACAGGGTGGGAAGAATAACTTCAAAGGGGTGCTAGGACCATGGCAAGAATTAAATTTGATTTGAATTAGTGACATATATAATGAAATATTCAATATATGTAATGTAATTGAACCATATCGGCTTATTTGACATATTTGAGGATATCAAGAATCCCCAGGAGATCAGAATTTTGAATCATTGTCTCAATAGTTACACCATGTATAGTGAGATTTTAAGCTTCAAGGCTGTTTGCACAATATATTAGAATAGGAAAATAATGGGGATTGGTAGATTCAATGGCATGTTATGGAAAACCCAGCCAGTGGTCTAAAGTTGCATAAACCAGGCCACCGTTTTCAATCATAGAGAGTCGTTTGTTTATTTGTTTCAATATAGTGCAAATTTGTTTTCTTAACACAAGATGGTGTTATATGAACCCAAGTATGAATGGTATTTAAGTGAGGGAAGAGGGTGATATACAAGCTGAACAATTTTAATTGTTTATTTATTGATGTACTACATGGATTGATTGTGTACATAGCTCCATGCTTATTTTTCTGTACACAAGAATGAGACTAAGAGACTGTGGATGGCCCAAAGCCATAGCTTCTGTGAACATGAACCTTAACTACTGTATCAGCTGTTGATCTTCTACTGAAATGAATGGGAAAATAATACGATAGATGATTTTATTGTGTTCTTATTGACATCAGTTGATAAGTGATTATTAGCAATTGTATACAAACTATTTATCATTTTTTCAAGGAGTAATATAAATACAAAATATAAACTGATTTGAAGTAGATATGGGAATGTTTTGAAATGCTGACTTAATGTAATAGATATTTTCAGAAAAATATACAACTAGGTGTGGGAAAAGAACTTTTAACCTTATTTACTTTCCAGTTTAAGGCTGTGCCCTAAGGTTCTTGGTTTAAAAAGAAACAAAATATTGTAGTTTGCATTTAAAATGAATCCAAATCTTCTGATTAATTAATTTCATTCACACATCCATCCACAGATATTTGAATGTAAGTTTGTAGCTTAAATAGTTTACAATATCTAACTTTACAGAATTTTACATTATTTAAAAGGAAGACATGGGAGAAATAAAACAAGCCATGATTTTATCCATCATCTGTAAGATTCTCTATAAAACAACATCTGAAGATTGTCTTACTTGAGACTCCAAGTAGAATATTTAGCAAAATGCTACCATTTTTATGCATATGAACAAAGTGGACAGTTTTGACTTCAGTTGAAGACATTTATTCATAATTCCATTTAACAAAAGATCTTGCATAAGAACATTAGTCTTAGATAATTTAGGCAATTTTCTGTGATATTTACTGAAATCCAGTAAGATTGTTATTTTTGTGTAAGACATTTTTAATTTTTTTTACTTACAAATTTGCAACATAGTTATAACAAACTTAATAAGAATGAGTAATTAACAACATTTTTAATATTTTGTAAAAAAAAAAAAGATTAGGTCCTCTTTGATGGCCATGTGGAGAATGGCGTCCAGCTGTGATAACAATAAAGCCTCAGTCGCTCATTTTTAATTTTGGTGGTAGTGAACAAACGTTTTCAGTGAAAATATAGGAGCCGACACGAAATAAAAAAAAATTGGAACTGCCATATTAAGGATTCAACTTTCCTGAAGCATGAGCCACTCAGAATTCTGCTGGATTGAAGTAGCATATATTATAAACCCCAGAAATAGATAGGTAAGGCAGTAATTAAATAAATGTTAAAATTCTCTACGCTCAGCTTTGCAACCAATAAACCATATAACAGTCTGCAACAATACTATTAGAAATTCTTACATTTAGTATAAGATAAAATGTTTAAATTCACTTCAAAAACTGAAATTTATTTTTCTCAATTGCCTTTAGTTTCTTTCTTGAGTAACTTTTTAAATTTATGATTCATGTTTGTTTTTAATTCACTGTACAACTTCTTTTAGAACTTTAAGGGTATTATATCTGTCAACAACATAAAGTCTGTTAACCTTATGCTTTTCATGAACTTAACATTGGATTTTAAGCATTGCCAAAAGAAACTAAGGAGCTTCCATAAAAGCAAATTGTGTCTAGAATCCTTGGAGATCAACGAAATATTTTCAACAGCAGTAAATATCATTTCAGGAAAACCGAGCTGCTGGAAATAATAGAATTGGGCTATATTGTTTCCTCAATAAACCTTCAGTTTCATACGCAGTGCACCAAATATATATGCTGACATTTATGCCTATGATAAGTGCACTGGAAATAGATGAGAGGTGATTCTCCACATGATTACTCAGGAAATCCTATTGCTCAATAGGGCCCACTTCTAGGATAAACAGATTAATTTATCTGCATTTCCACATATCTTGATTATGATGCAGTAGACTGCTCTATGCCAAATGTCACGTTTGACTTATATCATTTTAAAAGTAAATTAATATAACACTTAACTATTTACTTCTCATTAAAATTAAATATAGAAATTTAACTATTAGATTTATCTCTATAGATTCAACAGTGAATTGTTTACTATTACATTTGCTGTTAATAGAATAGAATAGGATAGAATAGAATAGAATAGAACAGAATAGAATTCTTTATTGGCCAAGTGTGATTTTGACACACAAGGAATTTGTCTTTGGTGCATATGCTCTCAGTATACATAAAAAATACAAGATACATTTGTCAAGAATGATAAGGTGCAACACGTAATGATAGTCATAGGGTACAAATAAGCAATCA
>JANHFT010004072.1:93456-106196 GCA_032467955.1 Pseudoxenodon macrops
GAACACCCCCCCTCTCAAATACTCTTCTGAAAGGCGCTGAAGACCTGGTTCTGCCAGAAGGCCTGGGGAACTCAAGATGTGTGCTGTCGCCGGGTGAGGGTGGGGAGTGATTTTATTATATTATACTATATTAATTTATTTGATTATTTTTATTGTTTTAAATGTGGTTTTATATTCTGTAAGCCGCCTTGAGTCGCCATGGGCGAATAGGCGGCAATATAAATTCAATAAATAAATACTCCCCTTCAAAATCTGAATTTTTAGTTCATTGATCATCTTTACTGACCTTCTCTAAGTTAATTCCAATCTGTTTGAATTCATTCTAAAATGTAGCCCAGATCTGGACATAATATTTAAAGGGTGATTTGGCATTATTACTAGAATTTAGAAATGATATTTTTATTGACAGTAAATAGTATTTGCCTTTTTTAAGCTATCTTGTTACAGTGGTTATGCATATGCAAGTTACTGCCAAGCTAGGTTTTCCTATTTTTATACCTGTGCATCTGATTAATGTTCCTAAGTGAATAACTTAGTTTAAACTGAATCAGTATCCTTTTAAATAAATATAAATAAATGATTTGCCTTAGAACTTACTAACATATGAACATCTTTGATCATTATTTCAAACCAGTGACTTTGGGCAGTAAACACTTTCTTTTGTTTCTGTACCTGTATAATCTACAGGATAAAATTTGACAGAGAAGTTAGACCAAAACTCTGTGGGTGGCCATAAAAAATAAAGAAACATTATAGGTATAATTGACTGAATTTAAAAAAAAAGTTTTTCAAATGGGGGGCTTTGTGCACTGAGCACTATTATATACAAAATCAGTTAGATTCAAGTATGGTATCTTGAGATTTGTTTCCTAAGTTTGTTTCCAGTTTGTTTTAGCTCCGTACTCTTTGTAGACAGATTTTTTTTGAAAACATCACACTAGAATCTGTTCTTGTCCAGTAATAAAAACAATTGTAAAACCAAAAATACCTAATGTTCATCCTTTGTTCTTGATTTAGGTTTATTTTAATAGTACTTATGATAGTTCAGTCATCTTCAACTGTTCTAATACATTCAAACTTTTCCATTTTTAAATATTAGAAATTTAAAATGTCATTAATACTGACTTTTATTTCATAAAGACACCAAAGGTTCAGTTATGATAGATGTCACAATGGAAGGAAGCAAGAGACTATCCTCCTTTTAACGCTGGGATTCATGTATGGTTTTTCAACAGTTGACAAACTCATGGTTTTAACATTTTTCCAAAGAAAATAGGAGAAAGTACACTCAAAGGTGACACATCTTTCGAGTGCACAAGACATCAGGCTTCCATATTCAAAGCTGTGTCTTGTTAGACCATGTCACTGGCCTTCCTAGACAAGCTTAGAATACAATAGACAAACTATTCTATTCTCTGACCAGTTGTTTTGGCTGTCACAAAGTAGCTATTCTTTTGGACAGGCTTCCCTGATCTCTTGGGTTTGCTTCTGCCCATTCTATTCACCCATCCTGTTTGATGCCATCTTCTTTTCTTCCTCACCTGTCTCCTTATTCTCTCCTCTGCCACAGCAGCAGATAGACACCCTTGGTCTTGTGGGCACCAAAACTTAAAGCTATACAGAACCCAAGGTCAGCTTAATGGTTTTCTCCTGCAATCAGTAGTATATATATTCTCCACAACTGCAATAATAATTTCACCAAGGAACGTGAACATATTACAAAAACTGTTTTGTAACACAATTCATACAGCCCAAAACATCTGGATGGCATCTTAAGATGGAATAGAGATGCCCTGCTAATCAACTAATTTACCTAAATTGGCATATAATTACTCTCAACAGTTCTGAAGAGAACTGAAGAGCAGGCAATTAAAATGGGATTAATTTAGTCCCAAATCAAATTCATAGGCTTACTGCATTGTTAGATATACCTGGTGTGATGCCATAGTGAGATCAGTTTAACATTCCTTTTCCTTGTCAAATTCAATACTTTAAAAAAACAGTTGAAAGCCCAGCAATACTGTAATTAGATCTGATTCTCTGATATTGAATCAATGTAAAATATGATTCATAAAACATGCATTTTTGCTTTTAGTAAGGGTATAAATATTTTAACATCCATACATACTTAGATTGAAGATACACAATTGGGATTCATTTTATCGCTCAAATAACTAGTTATATGCATAAATCTCCGCATATTTTAAACACAAATTTACCTAAAGTAATCCTGTGTACCATAATGACAGCTAGTTTTTCAGTTTGTATTCAGTGTATCAATTTAAAACAAGTTTATACAGACTGCTCTTTTTCTTAATAAAGGCACTTTCTTCTGCACTACATATAAAATTAAAAACGTAATTAATAAGTAAAGCATTGCTGATTTTGATTTATGAAATAAAAGAGGCCGAAAATCCATTCAAGCACACAAAGAAGAACAGAGATGCCAACACACTTTAAATAGTGCTGTCATCATCTTCAGCAAGATGAAATGAGGATTTTATTCTGTGGACTAAATGTGGCAAGAAAGCTTTGCCAAACCTAATTCCACTACAGGATAGGTTTTCACAACCAACAAAGGGTTCTTTCGAAGAGTAAACGGTTTAGTAGGCCTTTCCCACAAATGACAATAAACCCCCCCTTTTTTCTCTCTCTTTGCATCCCTAATTGAATACAATACATAGTTACATTAAAAACAGTTCTCTCAGGATGTCCATGCTAATATTCATCATATGATGCATGCTAGTCCCAACTTTCCCTAGCATTCACTTCTGAAAATACATTACAAAAAGGCAGGGGGGAAAAGAAGAAGAAAGCGAATTCACAGGCATCCACTCACCATTTTCAGGCTTTCCCCCACCCCCCACCCCGTGACTACCTGTGCCCCAAGGGCAGCGGCTAACAAACTGCGTTAATCATCTAAATTAGCACACCGGGAGTTCAAAACCCGACCTGGGGCTTCGGCGTGACCGACTTGCGAGGAGGTTCAGAAAACGATGCGGACTGAATGACATTGACCGGCCGAAAGGCCCGTTTTGGAACTCACCAGCCATCCCTCCTCCAACCCGTCTTCCAAAATGACCGCAAGGGTCCCAAACGCCCCGGCATTAACCGAACCGCCGCAGGAGGGACGGGGCAGCGGCTGGAATAGGCAGTCAGCCCCGACACGCCCAGTAACTAACGCGAAGGAGACGCGCCTTGGCTGGGGATGGAGGCGGGAGGGAAGAGGGCGGGGATGCAAACCCTTCGGAAGACCCCAGCCCAGTCCTTCCTCCTCGGCCCCTTCCCGGGAGCAGAGAGGCTCCTCCCGCCTTCCAAGAGGGGAGACTTCGGCATCAGAAGAGTCTTCCCCGCCTTCTACCCTTTCCTTCACCACCACCTCCCCGGGGCCTGGCGTCTCCCTCTCTTCCCGCCAGCCCTGGAGGAGCGAAGCGTCGGCGGCTCTTCTCGCAGTCCCCGCCCTTACCCTCCAGCTCTTCCATGGCGCTCCCTGCCAGTCTCCGGCTCCCAGCCGCTGCTGTAGCAACACGGCCACCTCCCAGCCGCTAACATCCCCGGCGTCGATTGGTTTCCAGGCTCAAGTAGGGAGAGGAGGGCGGCGCGGCGCAGCACGCAGTGCGGATGGGTCGGACTAGGCTGCGGCTGCGGCTCCGTCGGAGTAGACGCGGTTTTCTTTCTTTCTCCTCGGTCGCCGCCCTGGCGTGGAAAAGGGCGGGCTTTTCGGTGTCTTAATTTTCTTTGCCTGGGCATTTTTCTGCTCCCAATATCTTTAATTGGTCCTATCGCCCAAGGAACCCCCCCTCCCCCGCCCTTTCTGGCAGAATCTTTTTTTCTTTTTTTTGCACCGCGCCCAGCAGAAATACAAGACGGTTTTTTTGTTTGTTTTGTTTGCTTTTTCGCAGGGTGAGGGGGATTCACACAGTAGTTTTTGGCGTGGTTGGTGACCGCAGGAGTGTCTTTTGGGTCTCCTAATAATGTATGAGACGTGAATGAATAAGCAGATCAGATGAAGTTAAAGCTGGTCCCATTAGAGCAGGGTTCTCCAACCTCGACGTCTTTTAAGACTTGGGGACTTCAACTCCCAGAATTCCCCAGGGCAACATGGCTGGCTGGAGAATTCTGGGAATTGAAGTCCACAAGACTTCAAATTTGGACACTCCTGCATTAGCGGTTCAGTAAAAAAACAACCAAGATGCAAAAAAATTGAACAACATTTTCACCGAAGGGTACAAAAATATATAGTTTACAACATCCCTCATCATTCATCCCTCAGCAGTGGTCATCACTTGGGTCTATGGCCTGCTTTAAAAGGCAAATTTTCTATGCCTTTCTAAAGCAGAGGAGGGTTGGGCCTGGGCTGGGAAATGCTATTTTGGAGGGCAGCAGTAGTAATAGGCACATTTCTGCAGTCCTACAAGTTACCACTGTGTAACTGAGAGGAACTGAAGTGTGTCCACCTAGTCAAGAGATGATGGGTTAGGCAGAGGCAACTGGACACAGGCAGAACGCTTTATAGATTCAGTGAAGCGTATTTTTTGAATAAAGACCAATTACTTTAAATTTTATTCTTGATCCAAACTGAAGCTGAAACAAACCTAGAGAAGTCTTGCAGAGTAAAATGGGTATGCCTCAGCTCTTTTCCTTTATTCTCTGCATGGTTTATCCAATGACCTGCCTACCAGTCTTCAAAAATCATTCCTTCTCTATTCCTTGTTTATCTCTTGGGTTTTATTGTCCTTTGTCAATAAATAGTATTTTAATGATTGTATAAGTTCTCTTCAATTACCTACATAAAAAAAAAAAGCTTAAAGACCAAGGCTCTTAACATGCTTGGATGTGGGAACTTTTCTTCTTGAATTGGGAAAAATGGAATACTTACAGTAGATAGATATAGCAGAATGATGTGGAATGGATACTGTTACTTGAAGTTGAATTTCTTCATAATGTATGTTCAAAGTTAAACCATTAATTACATCAGTGATACAGACATTTGTTATCTCTAAGACTAGCAAAATATACAATATTGTAGATAAATGGCAAGCATTGCCATTTTTGACATTAAAGAGTTACTAGTTGATAGTTGAGATTTAAAAACCACCGGAAACTTACTTGGCAGTATCTGAAAATGGACACTGAAAACAGTAACATGCCTGCTAATTCTGCATCAGCATTGTGTTGCATTCATTTTACTGTTCATTTGATAGATAATATGTATTTGTTCACTTTTAAGAATATCAGAATTGATGAGCTTTTCCCAAGGGGGAGATTCAGTTCTTGTACTTATTCTTAAAATTGGTAGTGAGGAGGGTCAGTATTTGTGAGGGTTTAGTCTGTTTAGTCTCTACAGTCAACTCTGGCCTTTCCTTTGTTATTTTTTGGTTAAATCCCAGGAAATACATAATGAAAAAAATTATGCTTTGGGATTTTGTTTCAAAGGAAGCATTCTCTGTCACTTTGCTTGGTAAAGTATAATAATCTTGTAAATATCACTAAAAAACATTTCGAAGAAATTTTAAAGCACTGTATTTAAATGAGGTTCAAAAAACAGAATTATATTTCACATGGAAAAGAAACATTTTGAAAATTCGAAAATTAGAAAAAAATACACAATGCAAATATTATTTTAATTAAGGAATTCTAATACAGTAAAATGTGAAATAAAATAAAATATGTACATATATAAGTATATTTAAGTAAACTATTAATCATGAACAAATATGTGCTACAAACATTATAGCCACAATGACATAGTTAAAGGTTCAGTGCTTCATCAGATATGCAAGTTTATAAACAAATAAGCAAATTCTAATTAAATCACAAAAACATACATTTGTCAATAAGATGTTTTTCTAGAATCATTGTTTTTAAAAATAATTTAAAATGGTGAAAAGATAGTGTTAGAGCTCCCCCTGCTGGCTCTGAAAAGCAATTCTGTAAAATTTTGCAATAAGATTGTCTTTTGGAAGGTATGATATTGCTGAACTAGGGGGTTTCTGATTGTTGTGGGTGTTGTAGCATCTTTGACCATGTGATCACAATTTGGCTGCTTGCCAGCCAACTCACAGTTATGATGGTGAGAGTATTCCCCCATCATATTATTGCCATTTGCTATTACCTTTACTGCTAACTTCCAAAAGCAAAGTCACAGGGCTGCAGGCAGAGGTTGCAAGTGGTGATCACATAATGTGGTGCCTAATGTGCATGCACATGCCCACCTGCCCGCTGTGGTGGCAAGTGGAGCTGCTTCCACAGCCATTAGGTTGTGCAACTGTTTACAATTTAATTGGGCTAGGTGTTACTTGATTATACTCTGTGTTAAAGAATAGAGGAAGAATTTGATGTTTTGCAGAAATTTTTGAATACAAATACCATAACCCACAAGTACATGGCCAGAAATAGAGCTGTCAAAAATATCTAGAATGACTTAGATTGCATACTTATGCTAAAGCTCACGCTTTAGAACTTTTCCCTTTGTTCATGTTTTCTAATTTTACTAAAAATTAGTTATTTGAAGAAAATTGGAAATTAATTTCTTCAATGTTCCCTTTGAAGTTTGAGGAAAGTGCTGCAGCTCCAGAATGATGTATGGGAATGCTCCCCCCCCCAAACCTGTTGCTCAATGTTGACAAAGTATACCTCTTACACGTAGGCTGGATTCCCATATTATCTAAAATGTATTTATCTTAATTATGAAAAATTATGAAAAAGTTGATTTTGAGTGTAGTACAATGTGCACAGCCAGCAATTGTAACTTATCCATGGCTTAACACTGTGAGATTAACGCACGACACATCTGTCACTGTCATCTGTTTCTCCTTTGATATGTGTTTTCTTTCTATGGTCTGGAGCCTGAATAAGAGAGCAGAGATAAGTAATTTTGTTTTAAGTTTGAACAAGACAATTGAAATCTTTTTCTTTGCTTCCAAAATACTGAAACAGAAACCAGATTGAGAAAGGGACAGTTATCATTTAAGGCAACTTGAAATGTGATATGTTTTTTACATGTTTGTCCAAGACTCCCATTCCGATGTCACTGATGTCCTTTGCCAATAAAGGAAATATTGCTAGACACATAAGTTGCAGATTTGGAATTTGCAATCAATCTGTAATTGGATTTCTGTACATTACACTCCTAAGATCATGTCCAAAACTGTGTTATGACTGACTTAGCATTTTTGCTCAACACATTTTTGGCACTGTGGGTATTCCAACAAGGACAGCTTCTCCGAACTTCATTTTTTTTCTTACAATTGCAAATTCATTCACTATAACCTCTCTTTGGATGGTAGGATTTCTATAGCACACTTAATACAACATTGGCAAACCTTGTAATTTCATGAGGCTCTAAAATGGTAAGTACATTTATGAACCCCTTCCCTTCATGAATAAATCTAACAAGCTCTACCTTGGTGAATGTGCCATCTGTTTAACATTAAATGGATTCATTATCAATTTTAATTTAATAAATAAATTATCCCATTGATCTCCTGTGTGCAGAGTTGGAACTCTTTCAGGACTTGTCCTGTTGTTGCCTTCTGAGAACACAGTAAAAAATGTGCATGTACAAAACAAGAATTCTTACAGGGCTTTGACTTTGCAAGTTGAGCCAATCAAAGAGATACTTTCTGCTCTGACAGCAAAACAACTGTTCCCATTCCCTACTGATTTGATGCGTTTGCTTTCGATTAGTTGGCAGTTGCCACATAAGAGAGGTCCATCCTTCCAACTCCTGTATGCCAAACAAGTGGGGCAATGTGACTGACAGCATCTTCTGGACTTCAGCTTTATGCATGCAAAGATGAGTCATACAAGAACCTAGTTCTGTTCTTGCTAGATAGCTTGTCTAGGCAAAGCAGGTCTGAGTTCTCACAGAATTCTGCTTTGCATACATGATACCCCCAATTACAACAATCCTCAGATTTTGACTTATAACACACTTAAGAGAAATTTTGCTTCAGTGCATGGGGATTTAAATCCCTCAAGACCATCTGACTGGAAACTTCAACATTAGTTCTGAAGTAAAATCAAGGAAAGAGAGATGCTGTCAGGTAGCAGAATGAGAAGCACTTGTCAAAATTGCCAGCTTTAATTAAAGGACCTGCATCTACCGTAATTGTATGCACAGCAGGATATCTGTTAGCAATAGAACTTAGACTTATATAATGCTTCATAGTGCTTTACAGCACTCTGAGCAGCTTATGGTGTCAGCATATTTCTCCCAACAATCTGGCTCCTCATTTTATTGACCTTGGAAGGATAGAAGGCCGAACCACTTCAGAATTAAACTCCAGACTGTTGGCAGTTAGCCTGCAGTAATGCATTCTAACCACCAGGCCTCTTTAATTACCTCCAAGGTTTCCTAAATTATAAATTTATATAAAACCATACATGGAATGAATATGGAAGTTTTTCTTCCTTTCTCATAATGCTAGTACTTGTGGTTGTATATTAATCTAGAATGCAGGGGACAAGCAGGGGAAAAGACTTTTTCATATAGCACATACTTAAATAGTATATATTGCTAGCAACTTGCATGATTTTAAGGATGCCTGGAAATGTTCATGAAAAATACTAGTTACCAGAAGATGACACAAAGAAGCTTGTGATCCTAGTCTTGTGAGTTTTGAAAATGCATGTACTAACTAACAAAATGGCCACTTAGTAACAAAATGCTGGGACAGATGGATGAAGAGGTTCAGTTCATACATTTTTATGAGAGAAAAGGATGCTGATAAATTTCTGGTGGAAAGCAGATCAAACCCCCCAACTAATTCAGGTAAAACCTGAAAAGAAAATTCTATTTTCTAAGCAATAAAGAGGAAATAAAACAAAGTTAATAACAATGATTAAAACTAGGGCTTCTGCATTTTAAATTTAGGCAGTGGTGAGGAATTGTTTTTCAAATCCTGCATTTTATTATTTCTCTATTAAATATTTATCCCACCTTTACTATTTTTATAAATAACTTTTGATAACTTTAAAAATGTTTCTTTCCTTTTTTCTATATGTCATTTGACAGCTCTCATTCCCATTTTTTACTTTATTATTCTCTCAGATAGCGAGGTGTATCTTGTTAGGGGAAAAGTGCTATTCAGGATGAAATTGAGACTGTAACGTCTGTTGAGATAACACATACTGTGTAATTAGAAAGACTATCATGCTTAACTTATTCCCTGGAAAAACTGGAAGCTGCCTGTTGCCAAGCTAGCTGAGAATTCTGGGAACTGAACTATTGAGAAGACCACTTTAACAGGTGTCATAGATATGTTAGGAGTGGCTCAGTGAAGACACTTCTTAAGTATAAGTGACAGGTATGCACTATTTCTTAATAGTGACCCATCCCTGCATGTCATATCCCCAATGAGTCCTAGAAGATACAAAACTGGTGAATCAGATTTGGTTATATTCCTGAGCTCCTGAAGTGTGTTAGATGGGTTAGATATATAGCTCTTGCTGCAGAAGACAGGCACACTGTCAAAAGCTAAAATTAAATGATGAAAATCATCAGGATGGAAACCTCAAGTCAACATTTGATTGAAAGTGGGAGGTTCTTCACTTAAAATATGTATTTTAACTAATGAGCGTCTATACAAGCAAAGGCATAGAGAAGCAAACTATGCTAATGAGCCATAAATATTCTGCTGGTTGTTATTTATTAACACCAATTACAAAATTCAATGCCAATTATTTACAGACTTCACACCAACAGTGTCCATGTGACAACCGTAAAATAGTAATATTGTAAAAACAACAACCATAGTCACAACAGTAATGTATGTTTCATTAACCAATGTTTAGATTTACTAAAAAGCAAAGTTACACTAATATTTTAATAAAATTACAAGTATTTGAAAAGTGCATGGCATTTGAAATAAAGTTGAAATATAAATAAAGAAACAAACATTAGGACTTGGGACAAATTGTGATTGATATCCATTTGATTGCCACAACAAAATAACTTTTTACTTTAATATTGATTGAAAAGTGAGAAGACTTCAATTCTAAAAGCTATAATAAATTCTTCTTCATTTTAGGAAGTAGGTCTTTACTAAAGTGTTGGAGATTTTGTGTTTCACCAGCTATGAGCTCATTTCTCTTATCTCTCACCTGCCATGAGCTCCTATCTTTTAATATGTACTGTGCTTACTCTTATGCTTTAGCAGTTACATAGTTGTCTGAACAACAACAAAAATACCCCTTTAAAGATTCTGGGATTTCCAACTACCCACAAGCAAAGAACTGTACTGAGAAAACACAAGACACACCTGACTGTACATTACTTATGTTAAAAGTTTATCTTGTAAATGAAAGAATGCTGATTCATAACTAAATGAGCAATTTCATCAGTTTAGCAATTGATTTGATGATCGTGTGCACACAACACATGGTGCAGAAAAACAAGAACAAAACCCTAGCTAGCCCTTTCAAAACAAGTTGTAGAAAAATTCATAGTCACAGTTGCTTTCATGAGCATTTCAAAAAAGGGCAGTGTGGAGCATCTAAATTGTACAATATAAAACATTGTTAAGTAATGTGGCTGAAAACAGAAAAGCAGAGTTCTTTAAAAACAAACAGTGCTTCCTTTACGAGTGATTTTTTTTAAATAGGTGAATACTCTAGCCAGACAATTTCAGAAGATCACTGAAGCCATTGTGACACAATCCAATTCAAGCTTCTGTTCAGCTGAATGCTATTTTTGCTACAAGATCTACATCATTTGTAATTTGTATTTTCAGTGTGGGCATTTGTTATGAGATCCATCTCTCAACAAAGTGTCCCGATCAGTAACCAGGTCTCAACCATTGCTAACAAAGGTAGAAAAAGTTCTGTCTACTGTTACCACCTTCATTCCCTCTTTTTGTACTGCATTGTGCAGGTTCTGGTAATGAGATTCGTCCATTTTAAATTTATTTTTTGTTCAAGTGGCTTGACCACAGGCTTTTGCAGTTGGAAAATATTTCTACAGTTGTCACTGTCAGTCAACCTAAAACATCAACTTTCTTCTTTTGCTGTTTCCCCCTGGGCTTCTCCAGTTTGTTCGGTGGGGTTTCTCTGTGCATCTTCTTCCCCTTCTGCAAGAAACGAAGGTAATTTTTAGTAAAAAAAATTAGCATTAGCAATGCAGCTGAAATTTGCATAGTCCACTGTGTTCATATCTGGCAGATACAGAGGTCTGGGTTCGTTTTAAGCAACATTAACTAGTTACCTAAGTTATATATAATGAAAAGAATGAGATTCAAAATATAAAGGCAGACTGCCACTTAAGTAATGCAGAAGACTTTAGATGCTACTTAATTCGTTACATTAGAAGTGACTGGATAGCATTCTATAGCCAAAGAACGTGCCATTCCTGACTTTCCATCTAGGGAAACTGATTTTAGTATTTCAGAGGAGCTAATGTAATAATAGACATAAAACAATGTATGGTGTAGTATGTATGGTTTTTAATATTCATTCTCCCACACTTCATAATTATGGCACATACCTCAGCATATTAGTCTAATCATGAGATACATACATATATACATAATTATACATACCGTGTTTCCCCGAAAATACGACCTGTCCCGATAATTAGACCAACCCTGCTTTTTGGGGTGGGCGTAAATATACACCCTCCCCTGAAAATAAGCCCTCCTTAAGGGATGGGCGGGGCAAGCATAGTGGGCAGCCCTTTCCTTCCCCTGTCAGCCAGGGGCAGCTGGGCCCTTTAAACCGGACCCGCGGATCAGCTGAGCTGATCCGGAGCTGCCTGTCCTGCCTGCAGGGTTTTTGGTGCTCGCCCGCCTCCCATCCATTCCCCCTCGCCTAAAAACTCCCACCCCACTTGCAAGAGAGAAGCTGCCTGGCACCTCTTGGCAAGTTCTGCCCACCCAGCGGGCAACCCCCCTGTCAGGCATGGCAGGGCTCCTATCCTTTTAGCGATGCTAAGCAACCGGCAGGAGCCCTATCATGCCCGGCGAGGGGGGGGAAAGAGACGGCAAGGGAAGCTTAGCTTGCTTAGCCACCCGCCCCCTTAGCGAAGAAATTTGGGGATGGCAGGTGGAGGTGAGATTGAGACATGCGTCTTACCTTTCTAGCCCCATCACGTTCCTCTCCGCTCTGTCCAGGGAAGCCCGTTGCAAAAGAAAAGTATTCTTTTGCAACGTGCTTCCCTGAATACAACAGCTAGGAACAGAATGGCGCTACAACTGTCAGGTAGGACGCGTCTCACAGCCCACCAGCCACCCCCAAACTACACTGCACTGTGAGACGCTCGTCTTACCTGTCCCTGGTAGTGATCGCCTTCCTCCTTGCCTTTGTGTCCGGAGGAGCCCTTGGTGAAAGAAAATGTCTCGCGAGTTCAATCGATCTCGAACTCACAAGACGTTTTCTTTCGCCAAGGGTTCCTCCGACACAAAGGCGAGGAGGAAGGCGATCACTACCAGGGGCAGGTAAGACGAGCGTCTCGCGTGCACCCACCTGCCATCCCACCTTTGCAAGGAAACCCTTTGCAATGTAAAGAAAAACTTTTCACGAATGCAGCCCTGGCCCGCTCCTCCCTCCCTCCTTTCCCGTCACCACCAAATTCTGCCCGAACTTTAGCAGCGTTTGGCCGGGGCAGGGCTATGCTCTTTCTTTACATTCCTTTTTTTCCCTTTAAATTGCAAGGGGTTCCATTGCAAAGCCTGCCCGAAAGAGCAGCCGAAAAAAGCCAAACGCTGCTAAGGTGAGCGTCTCGCTTGCAGCCCCATCCCGAC
>JANHFT010004073.1:0-27847 GCA_032467955.1 Pseudoxenodon macrops
GAACCCGAACAACAAAATATCTACATACAGGCAC
Source organism: Pseudoxenodon macrops (assembly GCA_032467955.1). Lineage (NCBI taxonomy): Eukaryota > Metazoa > Chordata > Lepidosauria > Squamata > Pseudoxenodontidae > Pseudoxenodon > Pseudoxenodon macrops. The sequence goes on from JANHFT010004073.1 coordinate 35, forward strand.
CCGTGAAAACCTCAAAAAACAAATATATATATATATATTGTTTGGGTTCTTTCCCATGTAAATTTAAAGGTGTTATTATTACAACATTTCGGTAAAATCTCATTTAAAAAAAAACTCAAATATATATATATATATTCTTAATATACAGAATCTTGTACATATTTTCCTCAATGTGACTTAAATAAATTTTCATTCTGTTATGAATATTCTTTTATGCTGTAACTACCTCCACTCTGTGGTTCTTCTGTAAGCATCTTTAACATCATATGCAGGTAGTCCTTGTTTGGGGACCACAATTGCGACCAGCATTTCAACTGGTAAGTGAAGCAGTCACTAAGTGAAATCAAGACTGTGCTTATGATCTTCATTCAGTTTTCTTTTGTTTTACAGACCTGTGAGAATTGTAAATGTGGGAATTGGTCATAAAGTGTTTTTTTTTTCTATTACTGTCATAACAGTAATGAAAGAAATTTTGCTAAATGAAGTTTGCTAAATGAAGCAGCCAATAAACAAGGATGGTTTGTATTCCTTTCCTGAAAATATGTTTCCTCCCCCTCTCAATTTAACTGACTCCCTTCATTGCTGCTTCTTCCCACCATGAACGATATTATTTAAAAAGACACTTCAGTGTGCTTTCACAAAATAATTTCTTTCATACCCTTAATTAGTAGTACATAGGGCAGGTATTCGATTTTATATCCTACAACCCAGGGGTGGGTTCTAACTTACCTCAATGCCGGTTCGCTGCCCACTGTGCTGTGTTGACGCGCCTCATGGGCGCGAGCATGCCTCATGGGCACATGCATGCGTAGTAGAAAAAAGGCTGAAAACAAGATGGCGACGCATGCACAGTGCTGGAAACTCAGCTTCTGCACATGCGTAGAAAAAAAATACCTGAAAAAAATTAAAAAAACATTTTTTTCCAAAGAAAAACTTAAAAAAAAACATGGTGGTGCCCACAGACCAGAACTGGCTCCATGATGTCACCAGCAGCCTACTACCTACTCGGTAGACCCGGTCAGAACAGGTAGGAACCCACCTCTGCTACAACCTTTCCTCTTATTGTGTTGGGAAATGCACAAGCTGTAGGTTTGAATGTGCTTTCATACTGATGTAATGCATTACTAGTTTGGGTCATAGTTCCTTTTGAACTTCAGGCCAACACGTACATCATGCCCTTATCTAGAGGAAATTATTCTCACTGCAAAGGAAGGTGTACAAAAGATGCCTTCTCAAATATTATATTGGAAGCATGTATCATTTGTGTTCATTTTATTCTGAATCAATATCTGAAAAACCCCTTTGGTCTCAGAACTCATGCACTTGAGTTTTGTTTCATTGGGCTTTTGGAGAAGATTAACTGTTAGAGAGGCTTTTGCTTGAATTACCTGGGGCTTTAATTTGACTTTTACAGAGTGCATTTGGTCTTTGCCCTATTGACTCTTGATTTCGGTTGAAGATCATCAAAGGACTGACTTTGTCTGCAATATCTCTGACAGGTTCAATAAAACATGCTAACCACATTTAAGCTGCAGTGAAATGTTTTTTATATCCTAAACTATAAGTTAAAGGGCATTTCCCTGTCTATTTCATGAAATAACACATCTTCACTTTAATCTGCCATTAAAAAAAAAAGATCAGTCTTACAACTGTATTACTTAGATATAGGGAAAAATGTTGCCCTAAGTTCTTTTCCTAATTGGGGTTTTCTTTTTTACTTTAATCAAGTTTTCTTTAACATTAAGAAAACGGTTTTTTAAAAACTTTTAAACAATTCCTTTTATGCAGTATATCAAAACATTAGCACCCTAAAATAATTACCTAAAAATTGCCCAAGCATCTTAAGTATTTTCAATAATTTATTCCATAAAAGTATAGTATGAAATATTATATGTGTAGCAAAGAAATATAAATGACATTTAGCAGAATGTGGTAAGGGCACTGCAAGTTTTTATTTTATAACATAAGAAGTTTGAGATAAGGTTGTGAAGGAGGAAATTTTGTAGCATAACATTTTTTTAATATTGTATTAACAAGATGTTTTACTGAAAATCAGTATATTTATATATTTCAGGGATATATAAATATATTTATACGGTAGAGAAAGAGCAAAATATTCCACTTAGTTATAAAATAATATAATTGTACGTGGCCATTAGATTTTTCAGGTTAATATAGTTCTCCCATGATTAGGCTTATGAAATATGGAGAGAAAAAATAGTCTTATGAAAAATAGTCTCCAGATGTGAGTTAGGTAGCCATAAAAATCTGTTTAATAAATAGCAATAGCAGTAAGACTTATATACTGCTTCATAGTGCTTTATAGTACTCTCTAAGTAGTTTACAGAGTCAGCATATTGCCCCCAACAATCTGGATCCTCATTTTACTGACTTCAGATGGATGGATAACTGTGTGTGTGTGTGTGTGTGGGGCTCTTGGAGTCCTAGTCGGCAATCATTTAAATATGAGCCAGAAGTGTGCTACAACTGCCCCCCACCACCAATGCCTTGGTAAGTCCATACTTGGAAGACTACATCCAGTTTTTGTCACCAAAATATAAAAAAGATGTTGAAACTTTGGAAGGAGTGCAGAGAAGAGCAACAAAGCTGATTAGGGAGCTAGACATGAAAACATATGCAGAATGGTTGCAGGAATTGTGTATGTCTAGTTAGTTAAAAAGAAAAAAAGGAGTGACATGATATTACTGTTCTAATATTTAAGGGGCTGCCATAAAGAAAGGGGGGGGTCAACCTATTTGTCAAAGCACTTGTGGGCAGGAAATGAAGCAATGGATAGAAACTAATCAAGGAGAGAACAAATCTAGAACTAAGAATAAATTTCCTAACAGAACAATTAATTGGTGGAACAACTTGCCTTTAGAAATCCCAGGTACTCAAACACTGGAGGTTTTTGAGAAGAGATTGGACAAACATTTGTCTGAAATAGTATAGGTTTCCTGCTTGGACTAGAAGACCTCCAAGGTCCTCCAAGGTCTGTTATACTGTTAAATAAAATATAGGAAGATATGTTAGCTAAAATCTTTCATAGGACGATAAAAAGGATGTAGAGACATGGATGTCATCTATGATACCTTTATATAAGCATCCTTCTGTTGTGAAAATATATTGTATAATGAAATTATAAAGAGTTTATTGTTGTTGTACCCATCACCAAAGCCATTTTGGGATAATAATCTCTGAAACACGTCTGACTTTGGTATTACTTGGAAGCAAAAAAGCTTTCAAGTTAAACACTAAAAAATAAATGTTCGTAAACCATTAATTGAACTAGCATAAAAGCACATCATAAAAACAGTGGCTATTACCCATATGACTTTTAATGAGAAACAATAGTAGTTAGCAAATACTTTAAATAATTACTTAAAGTCTTGACTTTTAAGCTGGTAATGAAAAAAGATGGGGATGGGGAAACCAGTCCCAATGGAAAACATTTTCAAATGGGTTCATACTGTATATACAGTAATGCTATTCTGTCATCATTTGGCTCTTAATTCAGAGAGTTAAAGAATCTGTGTGTGCTCTTTGAAAAATTCTGGGAGATGAAGTCCACAAACCTTAAAGTTACCAAGGTTGAAAAATACTGTACTGTATCAACTAATTTTGTAAAGTATTATTTGTAAAGTGCATTAAAAAAAATCCGTTTTGTGGTCCTTCTCTTTTTAGTAAAATTAAACATGCAGGGAAGGGCATAACAAATCTACATATACTAAAAATTATGATTACAGGCAAAAATGAGAATGGAAAACGCTCCTCCTAATGGAGATTAATCCCCAATGGGATTAAAAGGCAGGCCTGACAGGAACATCTAGATTTCCAATTAAATATATAGCAGTCTTGGAATTTTGAACCTCTTTAGAAAGTAGAATAAAAATAAAAAACCTGCATGCAAAAAATATAATCCCGACACCACCAGCCCCGCCATGTACGGTTGCAATTAATCCACCTAACGTAATCTACTACCCTGAGTATTTCCAATACTATTTACAGCCATGCAACTTTATGTGCAACCTTTTAAAATATGTGGTATAATGAATGAGCTTAAGATTGTTTTAGTTTTCACTATTCCCATTGGCAAGGTATTCATTTTGAAAACTGTTTAGGTGTTTATTTTTCCATTTTATCTATATGCTAGATAGGGCTGAAGTGTTTTGTCTATTTTATTTTTCTCTTAAGAAAACATCCTTCTCTATCAAGTTGTCTGCAATTAAAACTTTATACAGTTATCACATCCTTTGGGTTTCAGAGAGTCCTTCTATAGATATGCTATCTATTTATTTTATATTTAGTTAATTATAATTTGTCATTTATATTTAACACTGTTTAGTAAATAATCAGTCTAAATGATCGGTGTAAACATTTTCATAGCACCTTCACATATATATCCTGTTTACTTCAATGATACTCTCTCTTTCTCAGCAAATTTCATCTGACTCTGTACTTTCTTCAATATTTTATATTCATTTGCTTCTCCGGAATCTGCCAACTTGTTGTTCTGCATTTTAGAGGGTATTTTTTCCCTATCAGTCCTAACTATCCTATTCATACTTTCAAAAATATCCATTGTGCTATTATTTCAAAACCTAATAGCAAGGCTCTGCAAATTACCCAAGATCTTATTTCAATTTGCAATCCAAGCTGAATTATAGATTTGATTTGTGTTTGTGATCAGCTGAATTGATTCAGTGATAAGTTCATTCAATGTTTCAATTGATGGGAAAAGCACCCAGTTCAATATGTCAAATTGATTCACAGCCTGCATTGGAAAAGGTGAGTTGATTGAATTGTGTACAAATGAAAACTCCGAAAGGAAGCTGTTTTGAATACACCTCAGATGAAATGCTCTAACTGCTTGCCTATTTTGACTCTTCTTTTTTTTCTGTTTTAAAATGAGGTGACTCTGGCTTGTATTCTGAATACCGTCGAATGCAAACTTCTAAAAGCAGTAAGATTCTCACCAGGTTATTTTCAACTGCCAGAAAATTCCTTTATAAAGAAATGAGAATAATTCACAAGTGCCTCCTCAAATCCACTATTGAATTTTAATATCCGAAACTGCCAAACATTGTTTCATCTTAAATAACCTGTAGTTGTGTATCCGTATATTTAAATTATATGTGAAAAATAACTTGCTACTTTTTAAAATTCTTATTTTGGTTAGACATTCTTATTCCTACTGAGACACTTTTTCAAAGTTGGTGGGTCTTCAGACATTAAGTATCCTTTTGGTTCTTCTCTTGTCTTCTCTTGAGATACAACCATACTTCCCAACCTCAAAAGTCAAGAGCTCAGTTTTAAATTCTAAAACACCTTGATGCAGCATATAAAATTAATATTTATTTAGACTAAGGATGAGCATTCCTCCTAATATATATTTGCAGACTCCAGCTTAGCTTGTTCAATTCAGGAGATAACCATAAGTGGGAAAATGTTGAAGGTACATTTTAACTGAGGAACTTATGATAATGAGGATGGGAGTGGTTTGCTTCCCAGATGTTTCCTCTTCCCATCTCCATCCTAGCCCATCATCATGCCCAAAGACCCTCAAATTAATCTCTCTCTCCTAATCACCATAGCACCAGATGGCCTCCAACAGCCAACTAACCTGAAAATTGGAACTTGAAGCCCAAATCTTCTGCAACTATTGGCCATCCCCACTACAAGTTATCAGTAATCTTTATAAAGATATAATGGACAGTTCACAAATAACATCTTCCATTTATTTCCTCAGTGTCATTTGATCAAATGTTCATACCAGCTAACAGCACAGTTAAAAAATATATACAATACTGCTGCAGCTTATACTGTTAAATCAAAGCCTGGGAAAAGATTTCTAGGGATTTTATTCCTTTGAATTTTTCTGAACCATCTTTCAATATGAGTAGAATGGAAGACAATTCAATAAACAAAGAAACAAGTAGGTAAACTGCTTCAAAAACACACAAAAAGCCCAGATAATGAATATATTAAAATTTCCAGAGAGAAAATTTATACATATGTTATTGCTTCCACCAAATTGCAAGAATAAAATAAGAAATCACACATTCTTGAAGATTATGAATTTTTAGTGCAAAGACTTAGCCTTAAGCCATATGTTTCCCATAAGTGTGGCTGCCATAAAATATATATAGGCCATGTGATGCTTGATATAAAGATATGACAGTACAATAGATCTTTTCTCTTTGCCAGATGCTATGTGTCACTGTACCCAAGGGTGTGCCATGCTTAATACAACCCACATGGATTCCTAAAGCATATGGAGTAATTAAAATTCCTTAACTTTCTTTTCAGAGTGTGCGTAGTTATTTAATAATCTGCATATATATCACAGGTGATAATAATTTGATGCACATTTTTTAAAAAGTATCTTGCATAGCTGCACATGAACAGTCTTACTACAGTATTTCTCTTTATTTTTGAAAGTTGGTCCAACCACTGTCATTTATGCAAATTCTTGTCACAGTAAGTCCCAAACTCTTATGATTGTGCCTTAATAATGATGCAATAGCTTTAATAAATATCTTATTTTTTTATGTTTCAGAATGTCTCAATTCTTTCTCAAGTTTCTTGAAGATTTTCCCTTAAAGTTCAGTTCAAATATGATTCAGTGACAACCTTGAGAAATTATCTTAGCTTCATTGAAATTGGATTTTTTAAAAGTTCCTAAAATATGTCACTGGCGGTCCCCCCCATCTCAAATTAATATTTGTCACATTTCTGTGAAAAAACAGACATGTGGATTTTGCTATAAGCCGTTAACCATATGCTGTTTCTGAATGAAAAAGAAAAATAATTTATTTATGAGAACTTTTTATTGGAAGGCCAAACTAGATATCATGGAGAAGATCAATCATTTAGATATCCTCATCTTTAAAAAAAATCTGAATATTCACACTAACAAATGAGTGGTCAGTTGTCACACTGAGATATGCGACATAGTCTACAAATGGAGTGGTTATGTATTTCAAGCCATTATAGTTTGAAGTAGAATAAATGTTAACCCAGTCTACATATTCAAAATTATTATTATGAAAACATTAGTTTTCCCACTAACACATTTTCTTTAAATTTCTGTAAATTTCATGAATATTCTGTGTGCCTTTCAAAACAAACAAGATATTTTATCAACTTGCCATTTGGATGATTCCCTCAGGTTCCTTTTCACGAAGAAGACAAGAATTAATGACAAAATATCCAATTAGATCACGAAAGTAAATTCAATTGTGATGTGATTTTCCAGTGTGCCCCGAGACTCTTTGTGTTGTTTGTATCTATTTATTGAACCTTATCTAATATTCATTAACTTTAAAAAGGACATGGAGAAATTTGCTTGCTGTCAGAAACTGTCATCCATTTATTATTTTAAAATATCTCTTTTTTCCCCAGATGATTACTAATTATAATTACCTCTGAGACATTTCTCAATCACATCAACACACAAAAGAGATAAGTTCACTATGGCTTTATTTCATTATTCTTAATTAGCTTTCATACCAAGTTCAGACTATTGGCCCTCACAAAGTTCTCAGAATTCAGTTATTAAACAGAGATTGATAATAATTAATCCACGAGGGAATTTAATGGAGAGGGGGGTTAGCTTCACTTATTATTTATGAAAAGAGAAATCCTACCATAGCATACTAAAACGTCTCAGTTAATTACATGAAGCTTTATTTCCCATAACATTAGCAAATTAAAAATTATTTATTAGTTTGGAAAAGTAATTGTTCATTATTATTTTTTCAAATGCATTCTTCAGGGGATATACATTTTCTTGTTGTTGCATTTGGCATACTATGAAGTGGTAAGAATTACCCTTTAAGCTTGGTGCAACATAGCTGTATCTATGCACATCTGAGATTGAATGTCTTCCTTCTTGGGCTGAATGGAATATTCAAATAAATTGATTTCCACATCACAATTTACTTTCTTAGCTTTTTATCCCACTTTTATTGTTGTCATAAATAACTCAAGGCTGCAAATATGCTTCTATTCTCCTCTTATGCTCCTTGCAACAATACCCTGTGAGGTGAATAGGCTGAGAGAGTGACTGACCCAAACTCACATAGCCAACTTTCATGCCTAAAGTGGGACTAGAATTAACAGTTTCCTGGTTTCTATCTTGGTGCCTTAATCACTAGCACAAACTGGCTTTCATTCCAAATTCAGATGTTTGTGCAGAAGCGGTTCGCTATTCCATATTTGGGGAAGAGTTGACTGGGAAAGAAAATGTAATGGGAAAGGAAATATTCAAGTTCTAGTAAATTATAAAGATGAAAGAGAACCCAAATATAACCAATCAACCAACATAGGATGAAGGCAGGAATAATTGTTTTCACGGGTATTTATTTCTACCACTTCTTTTTCTTCCTCTTTCACTGGTAATTTAAATAAAACAAAACAAAAAAGGGATAATGACTTCTATTTCATATTAAGTGAAAGACACAAGTTGAGGCCCAATAAGGGTAGTCAATCTTCAGAAACTAAGACACTGAGACACATTACTAGATCATCAATTCACAAACAGGCATGAAAATAAAATATTTATGTTATTCAGAAATATATGAAAACAAAGAAAACCACTGAGATTTACTGTGCTTAGAGAATAAATATCTAAACAAAAGGAGAAATGGTAGATTCCTTCATAATTAAGGAATTTGAGATTGAAGATTGAGTCTCTGGAAAAATAGCTGTTAAAAATGCTGGGCAAAGTTTTGAATATATCCAAAACTAGATAAATTAAATAAAACACTGAATATGCCTGGTATCTACATCTAAAAGCCTTCCTGTTATTGATTTTTTGTTTGGATTTGTTTTAGAAAATATACATTATGTGATGCTGAAAGTTTTGCCCTTTCCCCCCCATTAATCCTGAGCCTCGGAAGATTTAAAGACAAAAATCTTCCTTGCCATTTTTTCTCTCTCAAGCAGGAATAATTAATTTACAAAAAAAAGATGAGCTAATCCACTGTTTAAATATGGACATGTTGCTGATGCAATATGAACTTGTAGATTTACACAACTAATAGTACCTAATAAAGTACACTTTATGTTTAATTTGCTCAAAATCTGGTCATCCAACAATGTCCACAAATAATGCTAATTACCCATCAACATCCACTTAGTTTCTTTGAATCTAATTACCACTCCCAACCTAATGTAGTCATAAAAACATCCATTTCCCAGATAGCAAAGGCAAATATGCTCCATGGAGCCCCTGAGCTTTTGCAAATGACCATCATCTCCAGTAATGCTTCATCTATAAATGGAAAGATGAAAGAGCCCTTTATGAAATACAGTACCTTTGTGTCAGTACATTAACATACCTCTTAGTTGGTAGGATGCATTCAACAGACCATCAGTTTGAAAAGTTCTTTCTAGATAAAAGATTCAAATTTATATAGAATGTTTTGAGTATCCTTGAGATAATATGGGGCTTTGGCCATGCTTGTGACTTACTGTTCAAAAAGTACCAGCAATGATTCCAGTGCCTTTACTATTATCAAAGCATGTGGCATGTGTTCACTGAAGTTAATAACATAATGTACAGCTTCTCCACTTTACTAGGTGAAGTGTGAAAAGCTCAACTGTCCAAAGTCATGTCATGTGGTGTAAATCAATAAATATGGACCCATCTAATCAGAACAAAGCATTGAAGTTTGCAATTTCAAATGTTAAAGGTATGAATGACAAGTGCATGAAGTCATAAATGGAAAAAAAGAAAAGAAAAAATGTGGAGCTGTGAAACTAAAAGAAAGAGGAAGCCAATAACAGATGCGAAGAAAGGGTCTGAACCTATGGATACTTGATGATTAACTATAAATACGACAATATATGTGCAGATTTAATTATGAATAATAGGATTAAAATATGTGTTAGGAACTATGAATTAGAGTTATTTTGATTTTTCTGAGTATGAAATTAGGACTTAGTTGATAGTAAGATATTATACTCCAATGGATCTGGATAATACAGGAACCAGGAATGAGTTCTTGGGGGGGGGATGGCGCAAATTTCTGAATTCATGCAACTCAAGGAGGGGGGATGTGCTTGGATAACATGAATGGAAGGATAGAAACAAGTTGAGAGAATATAGATAAGTTGATAGAGTAATTGGAAGACCCAAGAACATTCGGAAAAACAATAATTATGGAAAAAGGAGAGTGAAAAAACTAGAGTGAAAGTAAAACAACTGTAAAAACAGAAAATATGAGTCCAGTATGAAAACAAATATTAGAAGATGGATTAATCTCCTAATAGAATGAATGGAAAGTGTGTATAAAGAAAGAAAATGTACAAACATTCTTCTTTGCCACAATCCGGGATTCACTAATCCATAACTCAGTGGCTCTATGGAAAACTATCCAAGCAGTGAACCTTTCTTACCATTCAGCAAAGGAGACATTATTCCATCTAAACTTTGTTAAACTCTTACAATACTAAACAACACAGTATCAACAGTAGAGTCCTTCAAGTTTCTAGGTTCTATCATATCTCAAGGCTTAAGATGGACACCTAAAACATCATAAAAAAGCACAACAAAGCATGTTCTTTCTGCGCCAACTCAGAAAGCTCAAACTGCCCAAAGAGCTGCTGATTCAGTACTACAGATGAATTATTGAGTCTGTCATCTGCACCTCCATAACTGTCTGGTTTGGCTCTGCAACCAAACAAGACAAACGCAGACTTCAACAGATAATTAGAACTGCAGAACAAACAATTGCTACCAACCCGCCTTCCATTGAGGATCTGTATACTGCACAAGTCAAAAAGAGGGCTGTGAAAATATCTACAGACCTCTTACATCTAGGACATAAATTGTTTCAACTTCTACCCTCAAAACGATGCTATAAGGCATTGCATACAAGAACAACTCTTCCCACTTATTACTATAACCATGTACTTGTATCTTTCAATTTATATTGTTTTACTTTTTTCTTAGTACGATTTGATAGACTATTAGTAACCTTGACTATCACTAAGTGTTGTATCTTTTTATTCTTGATGAATGCATTTTATTCTTCTTATGTACACTGAGAGCATATACACCAAGGACAAATTCCTTGTGAGTCCAATCACACTTGGCCAAATAAAGTATCTATTCTATTCTATTCTATTCTATTCTATTCTATTCTATTCTATTCTATTCTATTCTGTAAATCTATTTTAAAAAAGCAATGATATATGATTAGAACACAAATAACAACTAGCAGCCATGCTCCATAAATGAGACCATGTGCTCCTAGATATAAGGAGGCCTACTTACTGTCTAGGCCCAAAATATAACTGTCCCTACACCTCCAGGGCCTAAACTGCCTATGTGTATGGATATACTGTTTACCTATGACTCCTCCAGATGGGGCAATATTGCATCTGTGAGTGGTTTCTCTGAATGAAAGATGAAATATTCCCATCAATGCTTGTAACAGGAAGTGATGAGACAGGGAAGGGGAAGTAAGTACAGTAATAATCCCTGAACACTTCCTTATTAAGGAATATTCTGTACCTACTTTGACTAGAAAGGTCAGGATTGCCTAACTTACCTAAACAGAAAGACATCAATCCTCTCGTGCCAGAACAATAAATACTCTGGGGACAGAATATACAGAAATACAGGGATGTACAATAATGAAATATAAAAAAGATGTTTGGTAGAATGTAGACATGAATGATGTTGTGTCTGGGAATATGCATAGAGGAGAATGATGTAAAACAAATCATGGTGAGAAAAATATTACATAAAATATTGAAAAAAACAGTTGCAATGAATGCAGTAAAAGAGGAGCAATTAAGATTTTAAAAGAAAGTAAAATGCAGAATAATTTTCATAGGAAAACTGTTTTGAAAGACATGATAAGAGCTAAACAAGAAACTCTCCAGGGTGGTAAGTGACAACCCTATCTAGGATGAAACTATTATGAGGAATATTAGAAAAAACATTTTAGAGGTCGATGATATCCAAAAATAGAAATTAAGCAAATGTTATAAATGTTAATTTCCAACCAAAAATAATGAAAAGGAAATCAAAAATCTAAAGATAGTGAAAAATTATCAGTCTATAGTTAGACTAACTGGTAAACTTTAAAAGATGGATGTGGTTTGCTTATGGAGTTCTTGGAACAGTGATGTTGTTATTCCTTAAAAAAAAGGAAGAAAATATTAAAATTTACTGGAAATTAATTGATTAGTGGAGATTCACTTTGGTGTAGTGGTTCAAGTACTGAACTAGAAACTGAGAGACTATGAATTTTCCTTAGACCCAAAACCAGCTGGGTGGCCTTGGACCAATCACCCGCTCTCAGTCCTAGAAGACAATGGTAAGCCATTTCTGAAGTACAGAATGACAGTGTTGGAAGGCCTTCTAGTCCAACCCCCTGAACAAACAGGGAATCCTATACCATTCCAGACAAATGGCTGTCCAATCTCTTCTTAAAACCCTCCAGGGATGGCACACCCACAACTTCTGAAAGAAAGCTGTACCATTGTTTAATTGTTTTTGTTGCCAGGAAAGTTCTCCTTCATTCTAGGTGGAATTGCTCTTTGATGAGTTCCCATCTATTACTTCATGTCTTGCCATCAAGGGCTTTAGAGAATAGGTTGTCCCCTTCTTCTTTGTGACAGCCTCTCAAATATTGAGAAATCATGTCACCCCCAGTCCTTCTCTTTGTTAGACTAGACATATTCAGTTCCTGCAACTGGTCATATGTTTAGTCTCCAGACCCCTAATAATCTTTGTTGCTTTTCTCTACACTATTTCTAGCATTTCAATATCTTTTTTGTATCATAGTGACCAGAACGGGATGCAGTATTCCAAACATGGTCTTATCTTCCCAAGAAAGCTGCAGGGACTTCCTTACACAGGAGTCGACAATGACTCAAAGGCAATACTACTACTAATAATAATAAATCCAGACTAAAAATCTGGCTGACTGTGCAACCAACCATAATGATAATTTATTAAGCATCCTTATGAAGTTATTTAGCATAATTCAGATTAAAACAATATAAGAAGTGATAGGCAGTAAAATTTCACCAATACTTTGTGCCAGCAGGGCAGTGCAGGCCAGATTTGTGGATTTTTTTCAGCAGGTCAATAAGAAATGTATTAATATGATAAAGTATTGTGTATTTGTAGATCAAGAGAAAGCACATCATAAATTTTATATGTTTAAACTGTAGAATTCACTGTGTGAATATTAAAAGTTTGTTGCTAAAGGTGACAAGTGTGATTGATGATGGAAGTAAGTCATGTGAGAATGAATGGCATGCTTAGAGAATTATTCATTATTTAGCAGAGACTAAGACAAGGATATGTGTTGTTCCTTGATTGGGAATCTATGGTATGAATTGATGAATATGTATAACATGTTGTGTATAGGTGACAGTAAAGGTGTGTTGGTTGGGAAAATGAATATGCAGATGTCTAAATGGTATGCCTTTTTGCCATTTTGTTGGCTAAGAACATATATTATTTGCAGCAAATAGAATGTAGCTTATGTGTTGCAAAGATAAGGGTGGATCTGAAAATTAATATATCAAAACCAAGGTAAACATGTTTGAAAGCAAAAATGGAGTGGATGATTGCAAGTTACAAATGCAATATATTTTCTAGAGCAAGTAGATAAATCTGTGCATTTTGGTAGAATGTGTATTAAAGGTAGGAAAACGAATGTAGATATTTCAAGACAGGCAAATGATGGAGACATTAGTCGGCTGTACACATTGCCTATTCTGAGGAATGCTTTTTTGTCAAAATAAAGAAAAATGGCTCTGTGTTAATGCATGAGAGATCGGTGGCATATAAATTTAATAATAAATAAATATGATAGGAGAAACAGATAAGCTGGATATAGTGGAAATGAGGTACTTAAGGATTGTATGAAAATAAGAGGAGATGTGGGACAAGAATGGGACAAGTACCTTAAAGTTATTTGGTTGTATAGAGAGAATGAATGAGAACTGGATTATAAAACCAGTGTGTAAAGGATATTTGAATGAGTCAGGAAGAAATAGGACCCAGAAAAACCAATTGTATGCAGTTGATAAGATCCTCATAAAAAGAGAGGTGAGAAGTTTAAAGAACAAAAAGCTATGTTGAAATGGTATATGGAAGGGGTGAAAGCAAGGATGCTTTTCATGAATAGAAAGTTATAGAGAGATATAGTGAATGGGGTTGGTGTTAACTAGATTTTATCTATTCCTTTTTGTTCTTGGCTTACAATTTCTCCTTTCTATGATTTCCATGCAAAGGCCATAGTGCAGGGGTGGGTTCTAACTTACCTTGCCACTGGTTTGCTGCCTCCCGCGCCACGTGGGTGTGCGCATGCACAGTAGAAAAAAAACCAAAAAATTATTTTTTTTAAAAGGCTGAAAACAAGATAGCGATGCATGCACAGTGCTGGAAACTCAGCTTCTGCGCATGCGCAGAAGAAAAAAAGACAAAAAAAATAGAAAAACATTTCCCCCCCAAAAAAATTTTTTTAAAAGATGGCAGCGCTCATGGAGCAGATCCAAGTCCGTGATGTCACCAGTGGCCTACTATCTACTCAGTAGAACCGGTCCAAACCGGTAGGAACCCACCTCTGGCATAGTGTATATGTATGTCTCTTGCAGCTTTCAAAAACTTCAGCTAATGGGACTATGAGAAAAAGGGAAAGGGTTGAATGGTTTTAATTTGTATCATAATTACACCACTTGAATAAAAACAAACTTCTTGCTGCAACCAACTGCTTGTTGATAAAATGTCTTCTTTCTCTTTAAAGCAATAACAATTGGAACAGCTACTGTACCTCCATTATCTCCAAAGCATGTAGACAAGAAATGAGTCAGATTAATTACATGAGGCTTCATGAAAAGACCCTTTCATCATTGGAATGCTACACAATCAGTATCAATAAATCATGGGCAATACTGCCTTCTATCTTCTTTTTCCTGTAGTGGGTTGAGATCTCTTCCCATTCCTTCCTTTTTAAAAAAAAGATTGGGTTGTTACTTCCTTTTAATGAGTATGCTGGGGCTACCAAATCTGGAATGCAGATTGATTACTATATATTAACAAAGAGTATCTGTTTCATGTACAGTATCCGTTTGATGCCATCTAGAGATTATCCAGATTCTTTTCAGCCAAGATCAAGTATCCATGTAATACATTCCAGTGCATTTCAGAGACATTTGTCCATTTTAAGTGAGCTTTTGCTTTAAGTGACAGAGGCTTATGATCCATGACAATAACTTTATTCCAGAGGAAACCCAACTCCTATAATTTTTGCTAAAGTTCTTAAAACCCATGCACTTATAATAAGGAGTTGCAACAAGGAATCAAGAAACATTTTTGTAATATATCATGCAAACAAAAGGCCAGAGAAAATGTGAGTCATTGTGGGTGGTTTTAATGAGAAATACTTTTTAATCATGAGATGGTCATGCGAGAGATGCTGCAATTTGGGCCAGCTTGATATCCATGCAAGGCAATTTATTTTCATTTATTTTCTTTCTGGAAAAGAAATAATAGCTCGCACATGGCGCTGGTGCAGTAATTTGAAGCATTTGGATTTGCTGGCTTTCTCTCCATCTCCTCTTGCTGATTTCAAATGAAGCCTCCAATGATGGGAGGCAAATAGAAAGAACAAAGCTGTCACTTGAGGGATGAAGTAATAGCTTTTTAAATAGGACAAATCATTCTGTTAATACACTCAGTGCATATTAATAGTGTGGGACTTGCAACAAGGTGTTATGTGTTGCTTTTCTTCATGATCTCATTGAATTTCTTTCAGATGCTTGTCCATCTTACCTGATTCTTTAGTTTTAGGTAGCCAACAAACCATACAATATTCCATGTGTTCACTGAACTGTGTCAGTTTCCCACTCTCTCCAGCAAATTAAGATGTTGCTTGTTTATGCATTTGGATTTTGAGCCCTGCAAGCTTGGAATTCTAATTCATCTGCAGCTGTCCTTTGGCTCCAGACTTTTTGACATTAGTTCACAAATACAAGGGACGATGAAGTCAGTAGATACAGAAATACTAAAAGCACATTTTCAAGCACTTTCCCCAATGAAGGGGAAAAATGAAGGCAATATTAGAAACCAAATGTGGGTTTCCCCAAAAGCTTAGTGAAAATCTGAAAATACAACAATAAAAAAGTGCAGATAAAAGAGCTGGAAAGAAGGGCAGATCTCCAAGGAAGAATATATACAGGCAGAGATAGCATTAGAAAGGTTAAAGCTTATAATGGACTGAGATTGACAAAGGTTGCTAAGGACAACAACCCTGGCCTTTTTCAGATTTGTTGGAAAAAAATAACAAGGAATGAAAAGAATTGGGATACCAGCTGGTCAGTGAAAAATGCTAGCAGTTGAGTAAAGCAAAGCTACTTAATTCATATTTTAACACAGTTCTCCAAAAAAAGGTATGTGTTGTACTACTTAATGGTTTGAATAACCATTCACCCCTTAAGAGAATACATTAACAGTGTAAACTAAGTGTATACATTTGAAAATGATGGATTTGTTAAAAACAAACTATGTTATCCTAACCTTATTTGAATCTGATAACTAACTTTTTTAAAGAATGTGCCAATGTTAAAAGTATAATATAGCTTGATTTCAGCAAAGGAAACCCTAATATTATGAGTAGCATATTAATAAAGATGGCATGATAATGAAATTGAAGTATAGCTGCTTCAAAAAATTATCAAAATTCCTTTGTCATCTAAGAACCATTCATCATTGGCTTCTCATCAAAATGGAGTTGGAGTCATATGATATGTCATGAAGTTCTTCCATGACCTCTCTATTTCTTAAACCTTTGTTTTATTAATTATTTAGATAAAGAGTTGAGGGTAATGATGATCAGATCTGTAGATGACACAAAATTGGGTGGCATCTACAGACTGAAAATAACTGAATACATTTTAAGAGAGTCAAATGCAAAGTTACTCAGTTAGGAAGCAGACAGGTGTGGCTCCTTGTTTTACAGGACCATGAAAAAAATTGTCATGGAAGGAATTTTTGGAAGACAGTGTCTGATTTAGAGTAAGGGTTTTGAATTCTGTCCTCTGTGGCTATGTTTTATATCACTGTATAAAAAAGAAAAGACTTTGTGCAAGAATTCATTAGATGGTTAGTAACTGAAGGGCTGGAAATGCTCTGGAAAAGCAAGATATTTTTGTTGTTATCTGTACTCAGGAGAAAATCATGTAGCTGTCTCTAAAGGTAAAGGTTTCTGTCAGTTATGTCTGACTCTAGGGCATGGTGCTCATATCCATTTCTTGGCCAATGGACCCAACATTGTCCAAAGACAATTTCTGTGGTCATGTGGCTAGCATTGCTATATGCCAAAGGTGCACAGAATGTTGTTACATTCTCATCTAAGTGGTACTGTTTAATCTACTTGCATTTGCATGCTTTGGAAATGCTAGGTTGGCAGGAGCTGGGGCAAGTAATGGGAGCTCACCCCATTGCACGGAGCTCGGGTCTCAAACCTGGGTTATCAGATCTCCAGCTGACAAGCTCAGTATCTTTTATCACTGAATCATCATGCCCCTTTTTCTATGTGGTAGGACAGCCATATTTTGCACCCAAAACAAGTGGAATAATTTATTTCAACTATAATATTATCTTTTAAAAATTGAAAATATGAGCCAAACTAATTTTTCATATAGGAAAGAGATGTTTCTATATTTAAGAAAGGTAATGTGATATGACTGGCACTTGGCACAAGATGGCACTTATTGGCCCAAAAAGTGGATCCTGCAGCTGCAGAAAAAATGATGATGATATGATGATGATTGTGTTATATGCTGATTGTTTTTCAGGGAATGTTTGTTGAACTGATCTGGAGTGCAAAATCCTAGCAAAAAGGAAGGAGGTATAGAAAACCCTTTGGTGCCATTGATTGATTTCTGCATTTTGTAAGACAGATGTGTGCATCATAAAGGAATGTACTGTATAGCAATAGCACTTAGACTTATATACTGCTTCATAGTGCTTTTACAGCCCTCTCTAAGTGTTTTACAGAGTGAGCATATTGCCCCCAACAATCTGGGTCCTCATTTTACCAACCTCAGAAGGATGGAAGGCTGAGTCAACCTTGAACCGGTGAGATTTGAACTGCCGAACTGCAACTAGCAGTGAGCTGAAGTAGTCTGCAGTGCTGCACTCTAACCACTGCGCCACCTCGGCTCTATGTATAATATGTATAGTATAGAGAATATGTATAGTCATATTCTCAGCTTTCCTTTACAATTTTCTCCTTTAGATTTTCAAATCCTTCTATCATATGTTCCTTTGGAGTTCATTAAAATCTATCCTGCTTGCCTTTATCTTCTTGCCCAAGGCCTTTTACAGTTTTATTATGGTTTTTATGTGGGCTTTTTATGATTAGGAGCTGATTGTAAGATGGGCGGCTATATAAATATTTAAATTAAATAAATAATAGGCTAAACTTCTTTTTCATATAGGAATACCTTTTAGTTGATTCTGAGACTTTTCAAACAGTGGAGCTGGCATCCTCTCAGCTCCATTAAATCCTCGCAAGAGCATTAATAATATTGCAGCATGTAAGAGCATGTCAATTACTGTGAATCCTCTTAAAGACCCAAACCATCTCATTTCCCTACACAACATTCCATTCATAAACAATGTGTGGCTTCCTTTTGAATGATGAATAATGTAAGACATTCCACAAGAAACTTCAATAATCCATCAACTTTCTTTGAACACACTTATTACTGGTATTGAATAATGAAAGTTTTATTTATTTAGGGGGAAAACACACTTAAATAAAACAGTGATGTTGTTATGAAAGTCAGTTTTGGAGAAACCATAAATAGCCATTAGGAAATTTTCATACAGTAGTTCGTTGATGAGAAGAAGAAAAATTGCTACTAGATACAGTCTGCTGAAAGGTGTAGAGTTGATCAAATAACCGTGCCTTTGCTTGTGAAACTGACCACGTGATAAACATACAGTATTCAAGTTATTGATCTACTGTTTATGCTTTTATTTTCAAGATCAGGGCATATTTTAATGGGGTTAGCCGAACATCCCCTTCCCTTCTTTAATCAATAAAGATTTATATTAGTCAATAAAAAGCACTTTTCCATTCCGGTTGCCAAAAGTAATAAACTTTGACATGAAATCCAAATTCCACTCACTCTCCTAATGAGGTATCTAGTAACCCCAAAGGGAGGCAACATTTTAGAGATGACAAATGCCACAATTATTTCAGTTGAGTGACAAGTCTGCTTACCATTTGTTGTGTTATATAATTACTGATTTTGGATAGTATCATACCCAGTTCCCTTCAAAATAATGAGACTTGATTCAAAACAGATTCACTTCCAGACTGTCAGTCGTTGTTTCTCCCTTGTGATTATTTCTCTCTTTATTCTGTCCCCCAGATCTGATCTTCTTTGCCATTTAGATTTAAAGGGTTTAACCTGAATTTATATGATTCCCCTCTATCCTGGGCTATTTATACAACCTGACCCTAATGTATATCCATATCATCTATATCTATATCTTTGTCTGTCTGTCTGTCTATATTTCATGAGACACCTTAGAGCCAAAAATGTGGCTCTAAGGAAATCAAAAACTTTGCCCATGTCGTTTCACATTGCCTGCTACATGATGTTCTAAGATGTGTCTTGCTCTCTCCTTTTATTTCCAAATTTGAGGGTTCTACAGATAAATGTTATGATCATTATTTTTAAGGGATGTTAACCCTTCAGTCACATTCCAGTTTGCCAGATGCTCTTTCAAGCCTTATTACAGTACAAAATTTTATGTTAGACATGCTGTTCTATAGTTTGATGATAATTTGTGTGTGTGTTTCCTGTATCAACCTACCTTATTCCTTTTTATTATTATTATTTGTAATGCTGGTCAAAGAATGTGACAGAGAAATTTAATTTCATACATTCCACTGAACATGGTGGGTTTACTCTGAGATACTCTGTGAAAAGTATCCCTTTATTTCCAAAGATATTGATTTTCCCACTTGCTGATTTGGACACTCCAGCTCTTTTCTTGATGCAGATTTGCCTAAACATTTGATGCACCTTGTTGGATGCAGTCCTGTATTTTAAAAAGTGCACATCCCTTTATGATCTTCATTCAAAAGCCCATAGTTTAGAACAGAATTACTGCTGTTACCTTTGTGGTTTAATTGCACATGGCCAATTCACCTATTCTGAGCATTGAAAATGTTGTCAAACATATCACTGTTTAAAATATCACACAACAGCAAATACGTATGCATTTTTTGCATAAAGCTGGAAAATACATCTTGCAATGTTCTTTTTGAGTCTGCGCGGTTGACTTCCCCTTCCCCCCCACCTTTTTGGAAATGCTAAAAGCTGCCAGAGGCACATGTGAGAATAGCTGGCAAGATGTCCTTGAGTTGAAAGACAAATGCTGGAATGAGAAATGGGTGGTTCTTTGCCAGTATTTTATTTCTACCTATCTGTCTATCGTTTAAACTATGAAGCAGATTGTGTAATATTTCTTTAACTGACAAGTGATCCTGAGAAGGCAGTCACTGTTTCACAGCAAAATTATTGCCTGGTTAATGTCAACAATGTTACAAAGTGAAAAAAGCCAAGAAATGAACAATTCAACTGGGGGCTTGCAGTAACCGTGATCATATAGCGTAACTCAAAGAGACATTCCTTAGGAACCTGTGTCTTTCCATGCACTAGATGGGGGTGGGTGGGTATTCAATGAAGAAGAAAAAAGTTGGTCAAGCTTGCAGACTGCATTCCTTGAGAAACTACAAATGTACTTTGGAGTGTGCAATATTTTCCAGGCATTTCTAGCTTTAGAATTAGAAGTGAAAAATAAGTGCTAATAGTACATTCTGAAGAATAGCCCAATATTATATTAAAACATTTTTAAAGATGTTTCCACCACCTCCTTCCTGAAAATTTTCATTGAGGGTGTTAATTAACTTTAAAAATGCAGTCCCTCCCCAATCCATGGCTTTAGTGGTCTAGGCATCATTTCAAAGTTGTTTAGTTATATCTGAGGATTTTAACAATTAGGAAGACAGTCAAAAGCCTAGTAGATTTCAAAGAGGAAAAAGTTTTACGATTATATAGCATTAAACTGACTTTATATAATGCTATATAATTGTAGAAGTTTCTCCTCCTTGAAATCTGTTTATGCTATTTTTTTTCCACAGTCTTTGCTTTTACTAAGTGAATTGGATAATTGTTTGCTCGCACAAGATTGGTCTAAGGTTATGATGGAGCAAAAGGGAGCAGATGCTTTGTTTACCCAGATTTCACACACATGAATTAACATTCAAATTCTTTCATTTCCAACTTTCCCCAGTATGTTTACTTTAGTAAGTGTACAGCTCTGAATACTGTCAGTGGGTTGATTGGTGTTTTTTTTAATTGAATAGGCATCAAATTATGCCTATTCAATGCATAAGTATGCATTGAAGTATCATATACTCTCAATGTTTCCCCATCTCTCTTTGTGTTTCTTTAGGTGTAGAAACCTTTGTGACATATTTGTTTAGAAAGTATGCAAAGTGGGATATCTGTCCTTCCTAGACTGTCTTGGCCTAGTTCTTGTCACTACATTTCAGATATTTATACAGATTATAAATTCCCCAAATAATGATCCCATGGAGATAGTGGATGAGGACTATGGGAGGAGGTGGTCAAATTAAATCGATGCTTTATATTCTGTTTTATAAATAGTAAGGCATCCAATAGGTACTACTTAAATGCTTGAGAATAGGCTTCAAAGGTGACAGTTGTATTGATTTTCAGATATTATGCACTAGTACCACAAAGCAATATGATACACTTAGGCCCTTTATGGCCAATGAGAGGTCTCAGGAATGTCTATTGACAAATTCTAAAGTCAAGATCGAATAGTGTTTGACATTTCACAAAATCTCATCCTCAATTGGAGGTTCAGAACAAACAAATCAACAAGCAGTAAGAGACAGTTTATGAATTCTAAGTGAGTATGGCACACGGATCCCATTGACAGAATACTAGCTGTGAAATACTTAGCTCAATTTAGGGTGATTTCGGAAAAAAACATGTAGGTTTTTGGCAACAGTACAATTTACCATTATCATTTCCTTTTAATTTCCTAGTCTAGTGAATCTACAACCCTGTAATTTTGGATAGTCTCCCATTTGAGAACTGATTAGGCCTGAATGCTTGGCTTTGAAATCCAGGCTAGTTCAGCCAAGTGCTGCCATCTGCTGAGATGATTGCTTATGTAGCTAATCATAAATAATAGTGAATTACTGCAAGAGTTTAATATTTGCAATTACTTAAAGGTTTTGTGCATGTTCTCCAAAGCCTCAGAAATACTTAAAGAAATATCAACAGAGGGCAGCAATGGAGAAAGTGAAGGACCCTTTCAATGCACACACAGAACAATTCCCCCCCCCTGAAAACAAGTCATTCTGGGATTACAAGCTTCAGAAACTAGTGATAAACTGATGTTATTCATGTTCTTCCCATCAAGGAGAAGGCCTTGGGGTCAGAATCCTCTCAACGCACTTATTTGATTTAGTCCATTTGAATTAATTTTGGAGTGTGACTTCACAATAACGTCCCTATCATCATAACATGCTTGAATTTGATGAGAGATGTTTTCCAGACTGTATATGAAATTCTTTTTTCAGAATTTATAAGAAATTTAAGAACTCTCAAGAGTTAAGATACTTAAGAATCAATAAGTAAATTTTTGTTAGTCCAGTATTTCTGGAATGTCTTCCTTGGTAAGTACCACCATGTTCTTTAAAGTTTTGGATGGATCTTACAAAAATATTATTATCTGCTGTATGACCTTCTTAATTAATTTACTGGAATTACCTATCCTGAAGTCATTAGCAATGTAGCCATTTTGCCAGTTGCTCAAGAGGTATCTTTTTTCAATGAGGATGAGGATGGTGGTTGTTGTTTTATGATGCAATTTTAAGTGCTTACTGTCATTTTTCTTATATTGTAGCTCTTAAATCTCTATATTATTTTATAATTATATAATAATTGCCTAAAAAGTAACAAAACAATTACCTTAATTGTAGTTTCTCAAACTTTCTGCTAATGTTTGTGTTGGCATCAACTTTATCTGATGCTGTTTTGAAGAATAAAGCAATTTTCAAGGATGCTAAAGTATCTTGGTGAAACTACTCAAGTAAACGAATGGTTGAACATTCCTGTTAATATTATGAGATTGGTAGCACATGAGAGGTGGGAAGGATCACCCTCAGATCATGGGGATCCATATATAGTATAATCAAAAGTTCTCATAATTATTGTATTTAGGGTGATTTGAGATGATCAATTCATATTGATATTATGAGATACATGCAGCTGTGATGATTAGTCAATTAATAGTAGTACTATTGTACTAATAATTGCAAAGCCCCTATTACTAAGTATTGCTAACAATAACTGGGATAGAAAAGATTTTTAAAAAATCTATAGCACAATCTTAACAATATTTATCAAATAAATAAGTCCCATTGATTTACTTAAAGTAGGCCATAATGTGGAACAATTTAATGTTGCTTCTGCAAATAGCATATTTGTTTACTTAATGTGCTGGTGAAGCAAATATGGACTCATTGCAATTTATAATAACAATATGGTGGTTTACAATGTAAGCTGTTGTACATGTCAGGTTACCTTTCTCTTGCCTATAGGCTCATTTATCTCAAGGGTAAAAAACAGTTTTATGGTTCTTTGCTTTTAAAATTAGTCCTTCAAGGGTCAGAGGGCGCATGGCAGTAAAACAGTGATATAAACAGAGGGATGGTCCAGAAATGCTGTCCTTTTTTTTCTCAAAAAGTTCTCAGTTGCTGGTTTGTTTTACTTTGTTTTAGTAGAGATTCAGCACATGTATTCTGATAAAAGGTAAAAAAAACAAAAACAGCAGTGAAGATTACAGATTTTCCTTGAATTTTGTTGGCATGAGCTTTGTTTACCCACCTTGGATTCCATTGACATGCTATCATCTTCCTCAATTCTCCTGCCCTGATCAATTGAAACTCATGGTTTATAACCAAAGACAAGTTATTACATAGTATGTTGATGTGATGACTTATGATGACAGAGATGAACCTAAAGAGGATTGTCTGTACTTTGTCCAAACTTTCTGCCCTTATTCCTTAAGAATCCTGATTTCAGTCTTAGCTGATTAATAATCTGCTTTATAACTAATGTAATCAACTGCATTTCAATGTTGTGCGTATTACCAAAATCCTTCTTAGTATGCAGAAGAAAGTGTAGGGTAATACGCAATTTAATAATCATAACACATTGTTTCAAGACAAAGCCACCTTTAATTGTTTCTTTTTCATTCCATTTTTTCTGGATGCATATGAGAATCAAAATAACTTCAAAAAACAAACAAATGTGTCTTAACTTGCAGTTCTGCTGATTAGCATTTGCCCTCACCAAATAATCAACAAAAGCTTGAGTTAATTAATCTACTCTTTTATCCAATTAAAGCTTGCAGCTCTAATAAACACTCTTAGTACTCTATTAAAGGACTCAACATTTGCTATTTGTTCCAAAGGCAATACAGGGTTGGCAGGAAAAGCTCAATGACATCAGCTGTCAAATGGATGAAAGAAGATTTTTAAAAAAACTATTAAGGAATTAAATCCATTCCATAAATTCTGCAATTTTTTTTTAAAAAAAGGCTCCCCCAGAAGGTGCATCCTGCATACAATTTTGTCTTTCAGAAATACATTTTCCTACAAGGTGCTAGAGGTTTGAAGGAAGTAAATATTGATTTGGGTGACCATTCAATGCATCTTTAGAGAAAGGAGGGGAAGATGAACTGCTTACTATTCTCAAATTCTCAGTTTCCAAACCAGGGCTCAGAGTATCTTGTTTATGGACTAAACTCAGTAATAAACAACTTCAAGAAACCGTTAGACCAGGACATAACACAATTCAAGACCTTACAAACCCATGATGAAATGCTATTTCTAAAGTCAGCATTGAAGGATCAGGAAAGCAAAAACAAATTCCTCTTACGAAACCAAAGGTACCTTACATGCCATGCTGTTACAAAACACTACATACCTTCAGGTCCCAATCCTCCTCTTCTTCTTCAGAAGACAAATTCTCCCAGAGAGGCATGACCAGAAGAAATTAAGGTACTGAATCCACCAGAACTGGAAAAAGAGAGACGGATTAGCCAGTATTTCGTCCTGGAAATAACTATTATAAAAACAATGGAAGCATACTGTCTTTTAATTCAGTAGTAGATTTCACATTCTAATATCTAATAATGGAGGCAGGTATAATGTTGTTGTGGCTCAGTTAGGTGGACATACAAAAAGAACTAAAGAAAAGGGTCAATCAGTTATTTGGATGCAGAGATATTATAAATGTTGAGTCTATTGTCCATAGACCTGATATTTGTCCATTCCTGGATGAGGGAGGAGGAGGGAGGGAGGAAGAGAAAGCACTTGGGCCACAATGATCAGAACAGATTTTTTTTTCTGTTTAGATCCAGAATTCTGTCTGCAAAGTATGTGTAGCAGAATATTTATTTCAACCCTGCTCCTAAATTAAGACCTGCCAGCAAAAGTCAGTGACTATTTTGGACATTACAGATATATGCTCTTTTGTGTTTTGAACATTGGTTGAACATTGGTATGGAATTCACAATTGATATTACATCTGTACAAATTCTTCAAACAAGTTGAAACCTGTATGAAGTACCTTTCTCCAAATCATTCAAGAGGCCACATTTTTTTCCAGACTTCTATAACTTTGAAAACTATTCTGCACCTGTATACATAGCTGCTCTATTTAGCATATTTCTTAGGAAAACAGGCTATGCATCCAGGTGCATGTGAAGACAGCCAGGAAAAACCTCCCCAGCTGCTTTTATCTTCCAGAGCACCTCCTCTGAATGTTTTCTCTCTCTCAAGGAATATGAAGGTTTTTGGCTAGGATTAAAAATAGGCCTTGTGAATCAGTCTATTTGTATTCAAAATTCATGATTCAATTGGAGTTGGGATTTAAAAGCAAATCAGTTTGATCCGATCTGTTTTGATATTTAATTTGGGGGTGAAATGTTCATACATGTTAACAGGGAATTATTGAAATGGCTGTTATATCTGCTGCACTTTTGACCAATGCAATGAATGTAGCAGGGATGATAGAATGCTTTTCAAAGTTTGAACTGTTTATTCACAGGAATAAATTGCTGAAATAAATTGTTGAAATATTCTCCCTACACCTGCAGTCTACACTATTGCAGTCTCCAACAAAAATCTACATTGTCTTTTAATTTTCCACTTATTTTTCTATAACTTGGCCTGATGCTGAAAAACAACCCTTGATTTGTTGTCATTTTGCTGGGTTTTTTCAGGGGTTATCTGGGGTGTTAGGATGTTGGCATAGTTAGTTGGCAAATTTGACCTTTTCTAGGCGGGGAAAATGTCACCCGTTGGCTTTGTGGACTACTACAGTAGACAGGGAACTCTGAATAACTATGCATCTTTTCGACATTACACAAAAGAATGATCAATGAGCCTTTCCCTTATTCAATGATGTCATTTTCTGTCTCTGATTGCTAATTTTTACCAGGTGAAAGGAGAGTTGGCATAACTAGTTGATAAGTTACATCTATTTTCCCATGAAAACCTTTCTCAAAAGCAGAGTCTGCCAAGAAAAGGGCTTGCTGGCAATATTCTACTTCAGTTAATTAGCAAACGGAGCATACCCAATCTAACCTAGTAACATGCAATGCCATGGAGATAGGCAGTCTATAGCGAAAGAAGATGGAAAAAGTAAGGAAGGTAGTCTGCTCTCTCTGTCTCTCACATATACACACATCCTATTTTCTTAAAAATAATAAACATTTAGGCCAATCCTTCTATGTCTGACTCCTGGCCTTGATCTCATTTATTCCCTGACAAGAGACTTGCATTTGCCCCAAAGGTTGAACCAACCATGAGGTCAGCCTTGAGCCCATTTTCAGAGAACTGAACTACTTTGAGCTCCCAACTGCACTGGCAGGACTAGCATAATAATTTCCTTCCAATAACAGGAAAAGATAGTAAAGTTAAGGCTGACACCATCCCAAAAGAGCTTTAATGTCACCATCTGAGAATTTATCACATTGCTCAACCCTTCTCAACATTTCCATATATAGAGCTAGAGCGGAAACAACATATGTTGCCTGTAACACCCCAGAAACAGGAGAAACCCCCCTGAATCTGTGGAATATTTCAGAAAACTATCAAGCAATTCAAAGGCGCTTAGCTTGAGTTACTGCTTTAAAGGAAAATTCTGCTTCAGTTAACAAATTTGCCTTGCTTCATCAATCTGAAACATTGCTTTGAAGCTTTGTATAAACCCAAAAACTATGAACTAAAGATTTTGAAAAACAAATTCTGAGATTTTCTTTTTCAAATTATCCTTAAAAAGTGCCAACTTTTCTCAGAACTTTCTCTAAATTTATATTTACTTAATCTGATGGATGCTGGAAAGAAGGTGGCCTATAATGAAAAATAACCAAATAAATGGAAATGCTGTAGCATGATGGAATTTTGTGGTAAATGAACAAAGCTTTGCCATATTTTGAAAGGATAGTAAAGCCGGTTTTACATGTACCATATTTTTCTGAGTATAAGACGCACCTTTTTAACCCCAAAAAGAGGGTGAAAACTTGGGTGCATCTTATACACCGAATGTAGCCCCACTCAGCCTTTGGCCTCTGCCTCCCAGCAATTTACCTCTTTGCAGCAAACAGAACAGAGCCTGTTAAGCTAAGCAACTGATTCTCAGCTT
>JANHFT010004073.1:35035-52213 GCA_032467955.1 Pseudoxenodon macrops
GTTACTACCGGTTCTGCGAACTACTCCCTAGGTTTACTACCTACTCTATAGAACTGGTCCGAACTGGTAGGAACCCAACTCTGATTTGTTGGTTCTTTTCTTTCTAAAGCCAGAGCTGTTTAAGTGTAATATTGGCAAGAAGGTCCTACATCAGGGCTGTCAAACTTTCATCCTATGGGCCGGATGCATCACGTGCTGGCCACGCCCACACCCATTTTAGTGAAGTCCCAATATGTCACATGATGCTGCCATGACGGTGTGAGTTTGACACCCCTGTCTTACAGAGTTCTTCTCAAGTCAATAATGATTCTAAGTGGTGTCATTCTCCAGCCTTGTAATAGGATGAGTGGCAGTTTATCAGCAAACCTTAGGCATTAAACAGGAGAGGGGGGAGGAGAAATCATGCATTATGTCATAATGCAGACTCTGATCCTTATGGACCTGAGTGCAACCTCATGACAACAGTAATAAATGACTTAATTTGTATTGTGACATCCTCGCTGACAGTTTGGTATCATTTTGGTTAGGGACAAATCCATGTGCAGCAAGCTTTGGAGGATAAGATGGATTAAATATAGGTGTGTTGGTGATGTATGTGTCTGTGTGTACACATATCACCAACTAGTTTGACGGTTCTAGTTATTTGTTTGTTTTGGCCATTGAGAGGTAGGAATTCAGGATTCTTCGAACTACCATTTGAAAATTGTCCCACCATCCAGCCCATAGTATCCAGTCCTCAAGACATCACTGGACCCACCAATTCTGGACAGTCATTGAATAGCTATGGTTAGCAACTGCAGAGAATCCTGGAAGAAATTTATTATTTCAACCCATTTCCTTTGGGCGTCAGACTGGGGCATACTACTGAGAAAGCATTGATTGTTGATGATCTTTGGAAGAACCAAGGTAAGGGGGTGCACCCATCATGATCCTTTAAAAAAAATAAACTTTTTTATTTTATTCAATTTTTTAAAAAGCTACAAAAGAGGTGGGGGGGGGAGAGAAATCCTGATTCTTATTTACCTCTCATCAGCTTTCAAATCATGATATCCTTCTGGACAGATTGAAAAGATTGAGAGTGGAGGAATATCATGTTGTGGTAATTCTCTTTCCTCTATGGTCACCTCTAGTTTGACTTGATGGAGTGGGAAAAATTTGAGGTTAGGGGTCTTTGGTGCCAGTGGTAAAATCCGAATTTTTACTACTGGTTCTGTGGGTGTGGCTTGGTGGGCGTGGCTTGGTGAGCACAGCAGAGGAAGGATACTGCAAAATCTCCATTCCCTCCCTACTCCTGGGGAAAGTATATTACAAAATCTCCGTTCCCACCCCACTCTGGGGCCAGCCAGAGGTGGTATTTGCCAGTTCTCCGAATAACTCAAAATTTCCGCTACCAGTTCTCCAGAACCTGTCAGAATCTGCTGGATTTCACCTCTGCTTGGTACCCTCTGAACTTGATTGTTTCCTTGCAGACATTTCATTACTCAAACAAGTTAATGTCATGGGAGCTTGGACTGTTGTTGAATGTCTAAGGGCTCAGCATACTTTTGTTTAACTTATATGTAAAACTGCTGGTTAAGATAATCTATGAGTCCATAGTTAGATCCCATCAGATGCTGATAAAACCCAGTTGTAATCTCAACTGCCAGACCACTCAAATGATGCTGTTGATGTCCTATTCCATTGTCTTGAGACTATTTGAATCTGAATAAGGAGAAAGTTTCAAGGTCAATCATGATAAGACTGAGTGACTTGTGATTAGAACCCCCAGACTCTGGAAAATGGGGTATTTAATGGGGTTGCATTTTTCCCAGAAGTGTAAATGTATTTGGAGTTGAAACATGTTAGAGTGTGCTGAACTATGCTGGACTGAAGAAAGGTAGTCATCTTGTCTTTCCTGGCTGAATGAGCCTCCTCATTTTAGGTGTTCATTCTGTGATCATATAAAGTCCCTTGCTTACAAATGGTTCCTTATCTCATGTATACAAGAAATGTAATGTTCCTGGAACTCAGCTAGGTTTAGTAATATCAACCAGTGCAGACTTTTAACAGGAGTAGTTGCCTTTATCTGGAACGTACTACTGTGTGTTCTTTCCAGTTAGTTCTGGAACTAACTGTTAAAAGTTGATGCTCAATATTCTTTGATCTTTAGTACCTCACATACATACTCTCACATCCATGCCTTAAAACTAACTTCAAGATGAATGAAAAGTCACACCATGAAAAACTTTGGTCAATAGAATGCAAAAATATGCTGGCATGAGCTTACCAAACCATTTGCTGCTGAGGATATGACAGCTTTCATTATAATCTATAGCCCCATTCAGGTTTTATAGAAAATAGAGGCTCTAGTAACTACAGTCTAGTTAAGTTTCTTCCATTTCTAATTCCAGTTTCTATAATTCCTATAATAGGGCTCCTATACTCCCCACTATCTTTCCCAATCTGAAAGGCTTCCGTAGCAGATGGAACATCTTAGAAATGTTCCTCATGAGGAAAAAAAAGATAACTGCTGATCTAAGCATGCTAGGAACTTTTTAAAAATTTCATCTGTATAATTAAGGCATTTGGGAACTGTTGAAAGGCCTAGGTTGGCTTACTTCACTGTGACTAATTGATTGGATGAAACATATCTGGCCTCAAATCTTGCTATCAGACATCATGAGATATTAAGCATTGATGGAGCAATTTTATGGAAAACGGTTCACTGAAAAATGTGAAGAGGGGAAGTTTGCTCAAATCTGATTCTCAAAAATATGCCGAGTTGGACTGTTAATTTGTGATATTGATAAGCCTGAAATTCACTTATTAAGTGATGCACATAGCTTCAATGGATTTACAGAATAAATCTGCTTGCTATAATTGTACATGCCCAACATTAGAATATCTGATGTAATTTATGTCTTCCTGCCAGAATTAATAACCATCTACAGATTCTTGCTATTCTCCAATGCAACTAGGTCCATAACTTTTGTAGGATTAATATTTATATGCATTGTATATACAGTATGTATTATATACATGTTATATTATAATATTATGTATACATGTATACATATGTATGTATAATACATATACACAATTATATGTATTATTATTATTTGGGATTCCCCCTTCCTTTTTATTTGCTAAATAAATGGTGCAATAGTGATGCTTAATGAAAGTGAAAGTTGCAATGTGAAACAGACTTACTTGAGGGTAAATCTAATGAACTCAAAGCATCATATTCCTAATAAACTGTGCACAGCTTTGCACTGTTAGTATGAGAAGCGCAAAGCTCAAACTGCTAAATGCTAATCTTAATTCAATGAATAGTTTGAGGCAAAATGAGATACTATTCAGAGGTGGTTCTATTTATCTTTCCTACCATTTCTGGTCATGATGGAAATGCGTGTTTTTCGCGCGCTCTGTCACATCCAGGTATTGCCTCAAAAATAATCCTCTGCACATGTGCAGGAGGCTTTGTGCATGTGCAGAGGGTTATTTTCGAGTCAATTTCCACTGGGAGGACCGATTTCCTCCCGGAGAACTAGCTCAAAGGCCTGGCCAATCAGCCATTGCTGCCGGTTTGGCGAGTGGAGGGAAATCTCCGCTAATGGTTCTATAGAACTGAACAAGCAGCAACCCACTTCTGATACTATTTCCATACTAGAATAATCCTAGTTTAGTCATCAGATTTGAAATAAATACTTACTTCTTTTAAGGGTATTCTTGTTCCAACAGGATTGTCATCTGAATAGAGGACTTTGGGAGAATGATTGTTCAAACTCTTGCAGGACATTTCAATTGAAGTTCCCACAATCCATCTGGTACCATCCCAAACCCAAAATGACATGATTAGTTTAATTAAGACTGAATATCATACAGAGTATATCCTCATGAACCTTTCCATAATCTTTCTCTTTATAAATCTAGGATTTGTGAGCATATAAAGGCATTAGATCTGTATACAATTTAACTGCCATAATTGTAGCATTTTTCCATTTTAAATCAGGAAGGCTCTAATACATGTTGTTTTCCTCTGTTGTAAAAATATTCCCCAGTCACTTCAATTTCCTTTAAAAGTAGCTTGGGAAATTGAAATGCATATATTCATTTTTACACACACACACACACACACACACACACACACACACAGCTCAGAAAGTTAACAACCAGTTTTCCCACCACTGGACCCTTCACATACCTGGGCACATAACCTGGTATTTAGGGTCTTGCAAAAGTCCAGAAGGCCATTCTTATCTCTTGAAGCAGGATGTTTCCTAGGGCAGGCACCATAGCAGAAAAGGCATGCCTCCTAAACCCTGCAACTGGTATTCTCTGGTCAACAGAATCTAGAGCATGTCTAGTTTGCCAGACTGGATTGAATGGGTAGAAACAACTGGGAAAAAAGACTCAACCAGTCTTTTTAGACTTGTTAGACTCATATTAAGCCTAATTTGATATTTCAATATTACTTTTCATCAGTTTGAAGGTATTTTGGTAGTTCTTTACAAAATCTCTATTTAAATGGTCTCATGTTATCAGCAACTTCTCACTGTTCACCCTAAATCTGGATTGGTGTTGTACAAATTAAAAACATAGGCTATCATGATAGAACATTACTGTCCCCACTTTCTATTTATATAATTGCTCATTTGTTCCTATTCTGTTTTTTAACCAGTTAATATCCCATTATGGAACATCAGAATTGTTTATTTTGTTCAGTAGCCTTATCAAAAAAAATTGAAAAGTCTAAATCCAATATGAGGTATTATTGCAGTTAGACATGTGTGCTGAGGGGATTAAAATATTTTTAAAGGTCAGCAAAAGATATACCTATTTTTGTTAAAAAAAACTATGTTGATTCTCTGCAGCAAGGGATATCTCCCCAATACTTTTAATTTTATTTTTAATATTTTTTTCCAACATATACCTAGGACATCAGCCTGCCTTCGATTTCCTAGATTACCTTGGGTTCTTTCTTTTAAAAATGGCATCATATTGCTCAGCTGCTGTGGCCTGGAGGTAGATCTCTTGCCTTATAATCAGGAGGTTGTGAGTTTGATTCTAGATAGAGGCAGATTTAAGAGTCTTCTGCTTTTGGGCTAGATGACCTGCAAGGTCCTTTCCAATTCTGTTAATTGTCTACTTTTCCGTTCTTTGGTAGAAAAGACAATCTAGGGATACGATGTTTGCAATTATTTTTAAAAAATCAACACATTCACTTTCACAAGATTCTTGTATATACTGTGTGTTTGTGTGCAAGATTTTTATTAAAACATTTTTAAAAAATTAAAAGCTAATGCAAGCTATTAGAATAGAACAAAAAAGAGAGCAAAAAAGTGCAAAAAAGAAAAAAGTTGAAGAACAATACAAAAGAAGGAAAAAAATTATTCCCCAAATTTATTGTGACTTAAATATTTGTATCCTTTTTCCTAAAAGTGTTTCTTGTAAGCAAATCACAGTTTAAACTTTTTAAAATAATGATTTTCCCCCATTTTGAAAGCATTTGTTAACATTAACCATTTATAATCCATAGTTAATTCAATAATTTTAAAAAGAGAATAGCTGTGGAATTCAATGTGGAATTCTCTTCAGCATGTATTGTGGAATTTGCTTGATCTTATGTCATTGGCACTTCTATTTGTATTTACTTCAGATCTTCTTTAAATTTCCCCCCAAAGTTTCTTGTTTTTTCCACAAAGTTCAGTCTAAATCTTTGTTGTTTAAAAATAAAAACCACACCTTCAAACTTATTTCATCTAAATGGAATTTTCTTCTGTTTAAATTGGTCTGTCAGGGAAAAAAAACTGTTTTCTATTGTGTAGTATTTTAATTGGAATGTCCTTAAGTACAATTACGTCTGGATACTCAACCTAGTATTGAAATACTGTTGTAAAATATGAACTTTTTTCTTCTTCCTGACAAATTACACAAGGACACCAGTTGGAACAAATCTTCCAAAGTATTTTGGAAAACACTTATTCATCCTGTAGATCTTAGGATAGAATAGAATAGAATAGAATTGAATTGAATTATTTATTGGCCAAGTGTGATTGGACACACAAGGAATTTTTCGTTGGTGCATGTGCTTTCAGTGTACATAAAAGGACGTGTACATAAGTGTACATAACAGTGTACATAAAAGGATATAAAATCAAGCTTCTTTTAGACAAGATATAGTTACGCCAAAAAGGAATGTAAAATGCACCTAGTAAAAAGGTGGACCATCAGATCTGGGGCTGTAAAAACCCAGATGTCCATCACATGGAAGCAAAGGTTCTCTGTGTATTACTGTTGTCATCTAGTGGCCAAAATCCAAACTGTTCATCTGACTTGCTACAGGTGGTCTTCGTTTCCTGGTCTATTTAGCAATGTTCACAGTTATGACAGTAATGAAAAAGTAACTTTATAACCATTCCTTTATGACATTCCTACGTCTATAAAGCAAAAGAAGGCTGAAGTAAGATCATAAACACAATCTCCGTTTCACCTAAGAATTGTTTCACTTAATGATCAAGTTGCTGATCCAAATTGTTGTTGCTGAATGAAGGACTAACTATATTATTATAGCATTTTATCTCATTCAGGCACATCTGAAATTTTGATAGCATGTTTAGCAACAGACATTAAACCAGTGCTTGAGCAAACTACTTCATTCATGGAGTAGCAGTTGTAATAGATACTGCCTAGTAACAACTCATCCTTTTACAATATGATAAACAGTAACATTGCTTCTTGTTATTATTCTAATTTTTGAGAATGCTACCTACTACTCAATTAACTTTATCTTCTGTTTTTTATCAATTTATTAACTGACCCATTGATTCATTCTCTCTCTGTGTGTGTGTGTGTGTGTATATATAATCCTAAACACACTTCTGTGTATTGTGTATTGATGCCTGTACATTATATATTTTTTATTAAAGCTTATATTTCTATTTGTCATTTTTATTTTTTATGCTCTGCTGAGGAAATCTGATATTGAAGAATGATGTTCAAACTCAAAGTTGAGCAGATATGGATTTAGATAATAGAGATAAGTATGCTGTAATTGTAATACCTTAAAATAATGGTTAGTATCTTTTACAAGGTACTAGAACAGGTGTGTCAAACTGGCAGTCCACAGGCTGTATCCCTGGCCATGCCACCCTGGCTATGCAAAGGCAAAAAACATCACAATACTTCATGATCAGGCCCATGACACGATTAAGTTTGATACCCCAGTACTAGAAGAATAAATATTCTAGTGAAAAATGCTTTTATTAGCTTGATGCAGTTGCTTTAAAAAGAAGAAGGGAATGACAGAGAATGAGGTGGCTGGATGGAGTCACTGAAGCTGTAGGTGTGAGCTTAAATGGATTCCAGGGGATGGTAGAGGACAGGAAGGCCTGAAGGAATGTTGTCCATGGAGTTGCGATGGGTCGGACATGCCGTCGCAACTAACAACAATGTAGTACTTGTTTAATGATCCCATGTTCAGTGATCATTTGAAGTTAAAACAGCTGTGAACAGGGACTACTTATGAACGGTCCTCTATGTTAAAGCTGCTGCAGCATCTCCATGACCTTGGATCTTAGAAACTGGCTCACAGTTATGGTGCAGCATCCTGCCGTCCTGTAATTGTCATTTGTCATCAGCCAGCAGGAGAACACAAATGGTTATCACATACCCACAGGATGCTGAAATCTGGTGGGAATTGTCTACCAGTGGCAGCTAGGATTGCTGGAACTGTTGTTGTAAGTTGGCATGCTCATGTGATGTTGGACCTTATGACCACCTAGTTTAGCAATAGAATTCCAGCTTCCAATTCCAGGTTCCAATTGTTAATACTGTCAGCGTTCCAAATAGCATCCAGAATTAAATCAGACTCCGAGGCAAAGCATTCCTCAAAGTTCCAATTTATTAAGAGAGTCATGTTGACACGTCCATGGAAACCTGAATCTGAAGATTCCCAGGTTTCCACCATCCAGTTGCCCCCACAACCACAAGTCCATCACATGGTCCAATCATTCACTGCCAAGGTGGCAGCTTCGCCCATCCAGTTCCGATCAGGTGCAGAGACAAAAGATGACGTTGGCTTTCTAGAAAGAATTTTATTATGGCTATAGATCTCCAGCTCCATAAAATCCCCTGTTCCATTTTCCCACAATAGAAAATGCATAGTAGAGTAAATAGCAAGTGTGGCAGGCCAAAGATCCAAAAGACAATATGGCTGCAGGCCTGATAACAACAGGTACATAAAAAGTAGATGAGACAATTTAGTTACCTGGATCTATCTGGCAAGAGACAACCTTCAAGGAAAAAAACACAAATTGGTCTTTTGAATCTGGCACTCTTTGATTTTTGTAGATTACAAGTCTATGATTTCTGTACATGAATTGGTATCTTTTCTAGCATTGATATAATAACTGGAATGATATTCTTTTTAATAGAACTGTGCCTTATGTTTTATAAACTATGCCAAAATTTGATAACAGGCCTACTATGGCTTGTTTTTCAGCAGACCAGGGTTAAAACAAATAAACATAGCTAATTTGGGGATGGAATTTTGAATGGACTAGAAATACTTTTTTGTTTTTCTGATGAGGAGATCCTATTTCTAACAGAAAAAATTGGGAAGAGAATGAGAACAGTTCCTTTTCAAATATATAAAGAAACATTGCATCCAAAAATGCTTGGCAGGACCCTGCCCTATTTTAATGTACTTCACACTGACAAATCTCCATTTATGTAAATGCTATGAGGATGACTAATTTTTATCCTGCAATATGTTACCAACAATTTAACAGGAGAAAGACAGTGTATTAAATGACAAATTGTGCTTTGCCCAGTGGCTTAATATTCATACCACCATGTCCAAGAGCACTAGATGGAAAATATATTAGGCATTTTGAAGTATTTAATCTGGTTTTTCTTTGCACATTATTGGACTGCAAAGGTGAAGATAAGATAAATTTTTTTCACTCTCTTTTCTCTCTTGACTTGGGAGCCTTGGAAATCAGATTTTCTTTTTATTTCATGGGCCAGATGGTATTTAATTACTCTGATTCATCCATGCATACAGCAAAAATCCTTTCCAGTTGTTTCTTTAAGTTGACCTCTGATCTGCCCATTTTGTATCAATACTGGAATAAACTACTCTAATAAATTTTGAACATTTTATAATACACGCTTGGATCCATAAATAGAACACATAGTTTCCATTTCCAGTTATATTAATCTCTTCAAGTTAAAAGATTAATACCTACCAAAGTTTTTTACCTGAAACATTGGAAAGTTACCAATAGTCATGCTAAAAAGTAAAGAACTGGATGAACATATTATTTGAATTAAAATATGTTACTTTTTAATGCCTACTATTATAATCTGCTTCAACCGGTCAGCCTCGAAACAGGAGTTGGACTGTATATCCATATTGAATTAGCAACGAGAGACTATTTGCTTTGAACAAATAGCTGTTTATTCTTGCAGCCACTACTTGAAAGAACTAATAGAGTAAAATTCTGTCAGAAAGGATACAAGCTGCAATGTAGCTACCCTGTTTGCTCCCTAGCTTTATATAATGAAATATATTTTTACATAGGCCAAATTTCTTTAGTTTAATTTCTTGATCTGTCCCCCCCCCCAAGCAAAAAATACACAACTCCACCACTAGAGGACACTAAAGCACAAGCCTACACAAAGCAAAATAGCAAAACTTTCTAAAAACAGGACAAACTACTTTACTGTGAAGATAGAGAACTGACTTGCATAAATTATTCTGTTGCTCTTGTCCTATCTTCCGTTAAAACGGAAATGTGCAGATACATTCCCTGCTCTCTTTCAAGTGGCAGGAATAAGTTTAAACAAAACTAGGGTTCCGTCTTCCTTGTAAAAGTCTCCATGCAAGGCAAAGCTATAAGGGAATATTTGTCTGTTGGACTTGTTTTAAAAAGAACAATCCATAAAACAGACCTGAAATTCATTTTTAAGAAACAAATTAGATTTGAGCTGATTTTAGTAATGCTTGAAGTAGATCTATTGAAATGGTATAATTTAGGTTGCTTGGTTTCTACTCATTTCAATGAATTTAGCCATAATAAATTTGAATCCAAACCAGTATCAACTGGTTTCCATGGGTTTAATTTATTTTTCACAAAATTTGTGTGATAAAAGCAACACTGTTATTACACACAGTGATGATATATCTTCTCTATATATCAATTAGATTAGCATTGAAGTAAATAAGACTTTTACATGAAAACACAATGAACAAAGGGCCTACTTTATCATTATTGGTCAATAGACAGCCATTTCAGACAGCATTCGTTGGGTTCCTTAGAAATAAAGGAAAATATTGTTTATGTTCTTTACTAAGATGTGAAAAGTATTCAGAAAATGTTCTTCCAATAGATACTTAAACTAAACAAGACAGGTACAGCAGACTAGTTAGAACTGCAAAAACAGACGAAAAAAAACAACCAGTTTGCAACCAGCTTGTCTTCCATAGAAGACCTGTATATTGAGCGAGTCAGAAGTAGAGCTGAGAAAATATCTACAGATTCTTCACATATCCTGGATATAATCTGTTTCAATTCCTCCCCTCAAGATGCTGCTATAGGGCATTACATGCCAAAACAGCCAGACACAGGGACAATTTTTTCCCTCATGACAAACACCCAATCCTCACAGTATGGCCTTATATCTAAATATATTTATCCATGTTGTATAGCTGTAGTATTATTATTATTATCCTTCTCATCTTCTCTAATACCCCCTCTTATTATTATATTATAAGATTGTATAATATGATTGTTATTCATAATAATATTGCTATGCATTAAGAACTTCTGCGTGGGAGACAAATTCCTTGTGTTTCTAATCAGTCTTGGTCAATAAAGTATTCTATTAAAATATGTTTTTAAGAAACTAAAATATATCTCTTTAGTTGCAGAAGACATATTAAAATGGTACAATTTAAGCATGTATAACTTGATTTCAATCCAAACAGATGTATTTTGTTAATATCATTCAGTGTAATTGAATTTACATTCAGTATCGCCTTTTCGTAATATGGTAATTTCATAGCTCCAACTTTGGTATATTTTATAGTAAATGCTTAAATTATATAGGTATATGGTTACATTATGAACACTTGTCTTTTAAACAGAAAACACTGATTAATATAGTAGTAATAATTAATAGAATAATTAAAAATGAAATATATTAAAGAC
The DNA here is from genome assembly GCA_032467955.1 of Pseudoxenodon macrops. NCBI lineage: Eukaryota > Metazoa > Chordata > Lepidosauria > Squamata > Pseudoxenodontidae > Pseudoxenodon > Pseudoxenodon macrops. The sequence continues at coordinate 46,231 of JANHFT010004073.1, forward strand.
TGTTGCATATTGAGAAAATATTGATATTAATTTTTAAATAAAGATCCATGAAAAATCAAGATGAAGATAATGAAAAATCCATGAAACATAAGAATGTTAAAGTTAGTTGTAAAAGAAAAGCAGCTGAGATTTCTCCAGAGAAAAAGATTTTTTTCAGATGCCACTTCTTACAGTAATTATTTTGTAACATGCAAATTAACTAGCTTTCCATATTATTATATTTTAATCACATATAGGTATTAAGAAATAAAGCTGAAATGGCTTTTAGTTCCATAGAGTATTTTAATGATTAGAAGAAAAAGAAGAAAAATTAACATATCTAAATGATGTCAAACTGACTTTATCTGGAAAAGTTTTCTTAAGACATTTTCTAGTCAAGCTAACATTAGTTCAAGACAGGAACGGATTAAACAGAGTGTGTCCTAAATTGGTCTGTAATATTTTGCCTTCTCTTTTTAAAGTTTCTTTTTTTATAAAAAAAATATGAATGTTAACTAATACAGAAAGCAAAATGAAAACAAAAATCTGTCCCAAATGTGACCAGATTTAGTCTATTATTAAAAGAAAATTCACTAAGGCAAACACATGAACATCCTTTAATATCAGGTTTTCCCCTCCTGGGTAATTCATTTGCAGAACATTCATCACCTTAAATCATCTTGCTATCTTGAACTGTCTGACAAAAGTTGATTTCTTGAAACATTTTCTCCCCAAGCCCTAATTAGACAACATCTTGACTTACATATGTATTCACAGCCTCTCTCCCTCTTTTACACCACTATGAAATGTATGGACCTCTGTTGGGAACAAATATCAAAACAGCAGCACCTCTGACACAGATTCTTTGAAAAAAGAAAATTCTGGAAAGATTTTTAATTTTTTTTTTACCCTCACTCCTTGTTCTACTTTTTCTCCTATTCAACTGGCCTCCTACACAGTAATTCCTTTAATATGCAGAAATTAATCATAATACCCAGAAGCAAAACGAAACTATAACACACACCACATTTCTGCTGAAGGAGAACTTTCAGGATGTTAACCCCTTCGCTTATACTAGTTTTATAAGCAATACTATAATGTAATTTGTACATCTGTACTGCTTCCTCCTTGGTAGGGGTGAAGCTGATGATGTTGAAAATAACAGAACATTGGTTACAGACTGTGAAATTACCCAGTGGGAATAGATAGGCTACATTTTAGCTTCTTTCCTGAGCAAGAATTTGAACTAGTCATGCAGAACTGTAACAGCTGTGGTAACTTCTTTCAATTCCTTTGCTTTAACAATGAAGCTTAAACAGAAGGTATTCAGTGCTTCTGTATTTTTCATATCTGAAAATATCTTTGTTTAGCCTCTGTTTTTAAGCAAGTCAACCCAATTTTATTTACAGTGGTATCTAGATTTGCAACGTGGTTCTTGACTTCAAAATGTTCATCACGTGTGATTAGTATATCTGAATCATTTTCTTCTTAACTTCAAAATGTGCCAAACCATGTGATTAATAAAACTGAATCATTTTCTTTCCCTGGAAATATTTTGGGCCTTTTAAAATTAATTTCTAGCAAATTTAATTTAAAATTTAATTTATATTTTTCTTTTTCTTTTTTAAAGAAAATATTTTCCTGAAATATTTATGAGGATAGATCCTTCTGAAATTTTGGTACTTGGCTCTCCCCATTCTGTCAAATGCAAAACAAAACAAAAGAAAAGAACAAAAACAAATACAAAATGGGAACCTACATTTGGAAACTGGATTTCCTTTGTGACTGGTAAATGTATATCTTAATACCCCCCCTGTCCATTCTGTGCCTTCCATCAAAGCTTCAGCCTGATGGAATGCATCCATATCTCTTCCCATCGTCCTAAATGTTTTCGACTCTTAATTGTAGCTCTCTATCCATCTCACTTTTAACATGAAATCAATCACCAATTACATAAACCTTTTCTAGAAAACATGACTGTTGAGAAATGATCACTAGACAATTGAATCTAACTACTGAAAGTAATGAAGATGCAAAGGAGATGCTTGCTTTTAGGAATGTGGCTGCAAAAATACAAATCACTGCCAGATGGCAGCAAAGGATTAGAGTGTTGTATATTCCTTTACTATCATTTAGTGGTTTTATGGACTTTGGCAGTCCAGGTTTGGTATCTGTTTTCATAAGGTTGAATTGGTAGAATGTTATCAAAACCAGAGAGAACCAAAACTTTGGGGGAAAGGGTAGTTGTTCCATTTAAAACATGGTTCAGTATTTGAAAAAGACTAATAACAAAAAACTAATATATAATTCCAAGAGTTATTTTAGCATTGTAACTAAAACATACAACCAAATGTACTATATGCATAGTCCAATGTTGTTTAACTAACATTGGCTTCCAGTATATGCTAATACTTGACAATAGATAAGCTTGATGATATAGCTGCAATTTATAAAATGGAACCCTCCCTCATTAATTGTAATTGCATTTTGTAGAAAGATACTGTCAGAATCAAACAACCCCATAAAAATTTACTAAACAAAAGTTTTATTTTCTGAAAATATTTTCCAGATATTTCATAAGAAATTCCTCTCAGAGTATAAATTAGTCTGGTATTAATAACCTCAATATAACATCTTATTGCACTATGAGTCTCATACCTTGGATGTATGACAGATGCTGCCTTGACTCTTTAGTGTTACCTTGATTTCCTAGTCTTATTAATGGAAGATAATTGGTGAAATCATAACTTAAATCAGTAAGTCTTTTTATAATTGGAAACAGGCAGCGGCAACTAAAATATCTTTCTTGGGATGCTCTCCAGTTCTTCTACTCAGCATTGGATCTGTACTCATTAAACTGCTTGTAGCAAACACAGATTGTCAATTGGATTTAACCAGGTATCCAACATTTATTGCTACTAAATCCAACAAATACTCTGCTTATGTCAGGGATATTAAGCTTGTGGCCCACGGGCTGGATACGTCATGCACTGGCCATGCCCACCCCAGTTTAGCAAAAGAAGAAAGAAGTTGTGGTACATCAGGTGACAGACACCCGTGCCTTATGTCATATTTAACTAAACACCTAAACACTAGAGGGACATTACTCTGGCACCCCACTTCCGCAGTTATCCTTGAAGGCTGATACAAGAAGATTCTGGAGAGAAAATGCCCTTATGAACAACACAATATGTGTTTGTCCAGTGCATGTTTTTCAGACACATAGATACTAATCTCATTTCACCCTTATTGTATTCAGGTTATAAAGGACAATTCTAAACCTACAGCTGCTTTCAGATAACCAAGCCTGCTGCAATGTACAATAACAGAATCGGAAAGGACTTTGGAGGTCTTCCAGTCCAACCTCCTGTTCAAGAAGTAAACCCTCTCCCATTTTATATACTCCAGATTTTCATACTTTTTATTTTTAGATTCTGAAATACCTTCTATACTTTTTAATTGACTGTACACCATTTTCTTTATGCTGATGTATGAATCTAATAAAAGTTTGGTTTGATTAAGTCATGGGTGTCAAACTCGTGTGTCACGTTACCGTCATGTGATGTATCACAACATTTTTCCCTTCCCAGAGCTGGGGTGGGTGTGGCCTGCGCTTGATGCATCTGGTCCAATAGCCGCCAGTTTGACAGTCTTTGATTAAGTGATTTTAAGATATAAACCTGATGACTTCACTGGGAATGACTTAAAGGTATATTTTCATCACTGAAAGATAATTTCATTGAGAGAAACTGGAATTTCTGTGCCCTCCTATTGCAAACTCTTAGTTTTATTGAAAAATTATTTGTTAGAATATTTGGTTGTTCAGCTTTTAAAACGTAATATTGATATACATTCCATTATGCATATGTGCAGACTTTTTGAAACGTTCCCATTTTCCTGAAATTTTGATGATATGCATTTTCTTAAAATAGGAGATTAATTTTATCAAATGAAATTTATTGTGTTTTTGTTTCACTTGATAAAGTAAATAAATTTGCAGCTTTGGTGAATATGTGAAGAAAATACATTGTGAAATGCTGTTAATTTATACAATCCCAAATCATACAAACTCTCAAATTCATTTCTACATATATAGAATATATAAATGTATTAGTTGAACAGGTTATTGACTGAAAATATAAAGTGTTAAAGATACTTTTGTTAAGACACCAGTTCCCTTATACACTATTTATGGTACATGATATTCCATATAGGTAATTATTATTATGTTAATTCTTTTATTTTGCAGGCAAAACTATATTGATAGCATACATAGTTTGGCTTAATGGCTTCAAAATGGAAATATCAGAAAAGTAAAGATGGATGAAAATTTGATAGTACTCATTCCTAGGTCTGTCATATCTCATTTACAAATGAAGATGTGATAGTAAAATACTGTTATTTTCTACTTCACTAATTACTCACTTTGTATTTCTGGCTTTCCTAAATGAACATCTTTTGTTCAGTTATCCTTATCAGACTATTTAATCAAAGTAGAGAAGTGGCATTCAATGTTTAGACCTGCTCAAAATGTGCTACAATTCCAATATGTTATGTTGTTATAAGCATGTTACTTGGCATGGGCCTGATTGGGCAATTCACAGAATTATTTTACTATTTGCCGACAAGAAAAAGGCATCAGAGTTTCAGTGACCTATTCGTTGTTTTCACACAATAGTGGAAAATGTAATGTTTACATTACAATGTGTTATTGTTGCTACAGGCTTATTGATTTTGTTTCATAGAAAGGGATTATAATGCAAATTATGAGAAGAGTTTTCAAATGTTTCATTATTAAGCTTGGGAAAGTAGTCAGTGGAAAGCAAGAATGGTTTGGACCTAACTGTTATAATCACAATAAATTATTTTGCATAGAAAAGCTAGATTCCTTGTTTTTAACAAAAGATCAATCACTTTGGAAAATTAGCTGAAGAGCCATTAGTCAAGAAAATTGAAACTATCCAACTGATTGTGGTTCTGTGTAGTTTATAAACTTCTACAGAAGCTTTCTGCTTTTGTCATAATTTACATGTAAAAGATGTGGAACTGTAATAAAGGTGTGACACTGCTTTGGTTATTCTGCCCTTTCCACCCTTAGCAGTTCTTTTGCACATTATGGAATCTGAATTGATAAAACTTTCTATAAAAAAGAATGTCCGGAACATAATTGCTCAATTGAATTCCCTTCTGAAACTGAAGAAAAGCTCTAATTAGATTTCTAATTTGCAGATGACTGTTTCTGATCCTGAGAATACCTAATGTTAGAAATCAGAAAGTGGAAGATTGGGATTGTCTAAACCCTTTACGTATAGTAAAACTTCAACTTGTTTATTTTAATCATGTTCACATTGGGCAAATCTGTTTCTAAGGTAGAAAAATAATTTAAAGGAAAGCTAGAAATTTTCTGTGTTATGAAACTCTGTCCCGCCCCCTCATTTTAGTGAAATTGCATCCCTTTTCAAGAGGTCTTCTATTCTAATACCCAACATATGTTGCTTGCTAGGTACCATTAGTCTAAGGTTAAAGAGACACCTGGAATGGCAATACATGGTTATCTCTCTTTTCCAATGCCTTATTAAATGTATATGCATATTCTTAGTGCCAAGGGAAATCTATGCATCCCTAGGTATAGACATACTGCTTTATCTTTTAAAATATTGCATTGAATGCAGATTGTAGGACTGGTTTATAGCCTTGTAGACGATTCCTGATTGTGTGAAGTCTGTCATGCATCTAGCTGTCATGCATACAGCTGGTATTTATAAAGACTCTCATTGTCAAATGACATGCTGTGTCACATACAGAGCCACAATTCTCCTTTGGCTATTTAATATTTATTAAACTTACATCTTGCCACAGTATAATGACTCTCAGCAGTTTGCATAGTATACAATATTACAATAACTTAAGTATCCACAGCATGATTATTTATTTATTTATTTATTGTCATTGTACGTATATACACAGTATACCCATACAGCGAAATTTGTATAACACCCAGAGG
>JANHFT010004073.1:75600-89016 GCA_032467955.1 Pseudoxenodon macrops
TGGAGTCACTGAAGCAGTCAGAATGAGATTAAATGGACTCCAGGGGATGGTAGAGGACAGGAAGGCCTAGAGGAACATTGTCCATGGGGTCCCAATGGGTTGGACACGACTTCATGACTAACAACAATAAGCTTTAACCTTTTTATGTATCAGATAAAAATGGATAGTAGAACACCTCCTATTCTGTACCATAAGGGAAACAATTTGGTGAATGGAAATAATGTAATTAATATATAAGACATTACAGAAGGAAAGGAAAAAAAGGATTGGTAGTGCACAAAATACCTGCACAAACATGCTTGCAAATGCAGTGTGATGTAATAATTATATATGATCAGAACTAAGTAGATCATGAAATAATTATCCATTTATTTAAAACACTGTTATAAGGACCTATGCAAACTTCATGATACAGTATTTCACAATAAACCAACCACACTAGCCTCAGTACATAAGACTTGCAAACGGCAGGTCTTTTTTCCAAGTGATACTCTCTTCCAGTGAAATCACAAGGAATTCAAGAGGTTTTACTTTTAAATTTTTAAATGTGTCTTGTTGGGTCAAGGAAACTGGAGCTATGCACTTCCAGGGAAGTGTTAGCTAGCATTAATCACTCTAAAATGACCAGCAAAGAAAAACAAAGTTCTAAGCATCTACTGATTGTCCACATTTTTATAGCCTAAATATGGAGCATTATTCAAAATTCCAATGAGACAAAATTGACTACATGTTTATGATTCCCTATTGTGATATTGTTGTTGCTGCAATAATCATCATTATGGATTTATTTTGCCTACAGGTAAAAATACTTTATTGTACAAAACTCCAAAAATCTCAGGATTAGTCTAAAATGCATATCCACAAGATCTATATGTAAATTTATTCTCTGGCTTGCATATGTAAATACAATACAATTAACATAATATTATAATCACAAATATCTGATTATTTCATTAGTTATCAATAAATTGAGCTAGATTATATATATATATATATATTAGATTATATAAATATATATTAAATACACATTGAAATAATATAACAAATATAATTTTATAGGTACAACCATTGAATTATTATTTTGCATTGAGAGTTAGAAAATCAAGTTAGGTTATACACAAAGGCCCATTGATATAATAAACCTAATATTACAGTTGCAAGCATTTGATGATTATATGAGTTATGAGGGCATACATTTATTTTTCCTCTCAGCTATTAAATTTTTTTACAATTATATTCACTGGGTTCTTGCCCGTTTTTCATTAATTCATCCTAATAATATTCTAAGATCAAACTATAACAATAGTAGTTCTTAAAGGCAGGGGTATCTGTGGTAATGTTATTGTCTTCAAAATGGAGAGTGAAAAGGAGTGATTTCCACCCCCTTTAAATGTCTCTTTGATGCATTGCATGCACACAAAAAGGAATGGGCTTTGTGTTTCCAATTAATACTTAACATTTTGAAGCCAGTGACTGCAGACACCTCTGCTTAAAATGAAACAAGCTAAGAACAAATTAAGTTTGTTTGTTTGTTTGCTGCTTTGTTTGATCACTTAATAAAGATCCGGCTTTAAAAACAACTCCACAAAGATATCCAAGAAATTACAATTTAGAAATAACAATACTGTAACTATATTTCTTACCCATGCAACAACCTGTTTGGTTGATTAATACTTTGGGGAAAATTGTAAAAAAAAAAAAAAGACTGAATATTTAAAGCTAATATAGTTGCCGTTGGTGATTATGTAGTGAATTGTCTCTTCAGATGCCAACTCTTATTTTTAAAAAGTACCGATATTTGTCAAGATAATTTGCAGAAGCTTCCAGTATGGCTCCCCCCCCACAAATACTTAGATGTTTCAAGCTGAAATGGGCTCATTCATTCCCAGACTGAGCAGTTTACTCATTTTCCATCATTCCAAATGAAATTGGTCATTAAAGCACTGTTGGCAGTGGGCTTTTAAAAATAGCCATTTATTCTACTGCACTTCCTAATAGTGTTTTGGATAGGCTAGGCAAAATGAAAAATAAATGGCTATTTCTAATAAGTGAATTGTACTTGGGATCATTAGACACAGGAATACACAATTTATATTAATTTATATTAATAAAGCACTGTACTATGGATTGATTACAGGTGAATTGCCATCTTTTTATTATTCATTTATTACTATCATTAATAGAATCAGCTTGGCACTAACAAACATCTCTTGAAACAAAATGTTAGCAGACTCTCTAAATTAGTTGGCTGTATCCATTAAGTATAGAACTTAACAAACTTTACCTGCTACACAATAGAACCTGAATGAACAATTCAACCTGGAACACTCATTGTAAATTTAACACAAAAAAGAACCAACTTCTTAGACTCCATCTGGTTGCTAGGCAATCAGAGCTCTAATTAGATTTGCATCTAAGGTGACCTTGCTTTTGTACTTTTTAATGATCTCCTAGTTTGCTCCCTGCCATCACTTTCCAGCCAGTTTTCTAGCTAAATTTGAAATGCATGAAGTTCGATTTTGTAGAAGAGTGTTTTCAACCTAATAATATGGATTTAAATAAAACTTTCAATTGAATATCCACATTAATCGAAATCTGTCTCCTTTCCATGAAAAAATATCCATACATCAGGGGTAGTATTCACTTACATTTGCTACTGGTTCGCAACAGTGAGCGCATGCAGAATGTAAAAAATGGGATGCGATGATGTCCAGGTGGGTGGGTGGAGTCTTCCGCAGCCGCTGCTACCGGATTGTATGATCCAGGTAGAACTGGCTGCATACCACCACTGCCATACATGTATATGTGTCTGTCTATGTGTTTTTGAAATAACTTGTCTTTAAAATATTATTTTTGTGGCATCTTTCCACTTCAGAACTGTGCAGTCTCTAGTGTATAATTAAATTGGAATTAGCAAATTAATTTAAGAGTTTTAGATTAAATTAGTTCATAACAGAATACACAGAAGTTGAATATCTCAAGTGCTCATTCTATCAAAATCACCCCATAATCCACATTATTCAGGAGGGGCTCCAGCCTATTAGAAAGGCTTTACAGTAACAAAAGTCTTTGTGTGGGAGCTGTATTCAAATTAAAGACATTTCTTTCATGAGCATCCATAACATTTCTCTTAACTTCTAAGATTTCTTCTGATTTCACCTTTAGAATTGTGGGAAGGACAGGGAAATACCATACAGGCAAATAAATTTTCTACTTAATATGCAGGCAGACATGTCCTTTTGCATTAAAGGTAAGGAAGAATGTAATTTAAGAAAACTGATGTCAGTACATTGCAGTGTGTTGGAAGAAATGTCCATCTGGGTTCAGTTCCAAGTGGGGAGAAATACACTGGAAACATGGAGGCTGCTTGGAAAGCTGGTTTAATGAAGCAGAATCATTAAGCACATGGTGCAGGAGTGGAGAACGAGTGTTGTTTATACCCTGTCTTGGGTTTTGAACCTGAGCTTCCTGTTCCTATGCCAAGGGCAGGCATTCTATTGGTTGTTGTAGGGATCATGTGTAAATCCTAGGAGTTTATCTGAAATAAGTCTGGTTGAACCCTGCTGGGTGATGTAATATTCCCAGGTGCCATGTGGTGAACTCTGCTGCTAGAGGGCTAATCCTATTATGTCCTGAAGGTGAAGGTATTTTGTCGTGTAGATAACCTGGTACCAAAGTATCTGCTGGGGAGAGGGAGCTGGAGCTGAGCTTCTGTCTCCAAGAGCGTTTTTCAATTTCTCATCCAGGGAAATATATTATTCTGCCTTTTTAATATTTCCTAAAATATTTCATTCTTCTAGGAGAGGGGTGGGTGCTAACTTGAAAATGGCTTAAATATTTGAATGTAGCTTAACATGAGTGCCGTTGTCTCTGCTTTCCCAATTTACACATGAACATTTCAATACACAGTTTACCTAAATTTATTATTTTATTGCATGTTTCCCTTCAAAATAGTTCTCAAGGTTGCTAATAATTTTTAAAAGTAGACAAAACACAGAAGTAAAATTACAAAAGTATCCAAGCCAACCTTTAAGCAGTCCATGACCATCATTCAGCCCCCAATCTTTTGGAAGCAATCCAGTGTCAATTGACTAGATTGGCTGTTCTCTCCCCAACAAAACTCCAGCCTATATTGGGGGAATTCACGGTTTAAGAGGGGGAACAGGAGAAGGAATAGATCACTACCATTCCTAAAATAAATGTTTCCCAAAGTCTCAAATCAACCAGAAATTGTAGCACCAAAATAGTGATTACCAAATGATCCTAGGATTAGGGTTTCCTGTAGTTTTTGGGTTCCAAGTACTGCCCGTAAAATATGCAAAAACATAAAATAATAATTAATACACAACACCCAATAGTTAAAACACATTTGAGATTTAAATGACTTGAATAACATGCTTTCTGAAAGGCTGAAAGGCAGCAGCCCAGGACTAACTACTCTGAAGACTTTCCAAATATGGTCCTATAGAAAATATGATGATGTTCAAGGATCTGAAAGTTCTGGCAGGTTCATATATGGGAGTAGGCGTTCTTTCAGAATCAAAATGGCGCAGATAATTCTTATCTTCTACCCCTTCTTCTGCTGATTTCTTTAGTCCTGCTGTACTAGATCACATGGAAATATCAGAACCAATTTCAGTTGTCACAGTCTCTTCTTTGTTACGTTAAACCTCAGTTTTCTTTTCTTTTGTTTACATTAGTATATTGGGACCAAGTTATGCATTTAAATGGGAATTTGCTTATATATATATATATAAAGCACGCATGCGCACATGCACGCACGCACACACATATATATATATATTGCATTTTTTTTTCTAATTTTAGTTTGTATTATCTCTTACTGTTCTACATAGAACTGTTAATGAAATTATTCCAAAAAAAACCCTCTTCATTTATAATAAATATTATCCAAAGAGGCTTGACACATGAGTCATGATCCCCATTTTTGGCAGCAATCATGTATAAATCAGTTGATGGAATACAATTGATCATATATTGATTGTATCTGAGTGTGTATTATAATTTTACTCAATAAGATTCCTTTCATATTCTTTCCTTTGCACATTCCTGAGTTATGCATTGATTCGGGGCACTTTAAAATACTTTCTTCTTTGACAAAGTCAGGTTTTGTGTAAACTTTAATCTTCTCTGCAACTAAGCAAATTAACTAAGTAAACTAACTGACTGAAAACAAAATCAAGACAAAGCAATTAATGAATTGATTTGTTTTGCAGTTATGCAAACACCCTTCTTATAAGGCATAGCAAATCACTTCTGTTTCTCTGAAGTCAATACAAAGCAAGGGACACTGCCAAGTAAAAATCAGCAAGTCTCCATGGCTCCAGGCAAGACCAGTGAAAATCACAACAACATTTTAACATTACAGGAAAGGAAAGGAAAGGAAAGGAAGGGAAGGGAAGGGAAGGAATGGAAGGGAACAATTTTGCCTCTTTCAGGAGTAAAAGGAAAATTGTATATCAGCTTAGTTTAAGGGAACTAATTCAACACTCAAAATTGTGACTAGGATTTTATGAATCAGAATCTCTCTCCAATATTGCCCTTATAAGATAATTTTCTGGTCCTATGACTATGCACATGTACTGTGTATGCACACATTTAACATAAATTTGTCACATTTCCATTTTTCTTGGCATACAGACCTTTTTATTCACAAATTATACAACTTCCATGGATTTTTAATTTACCTCTAGGATTCTTTTTAAATATGTCTATTGCATGTGTTCATTTTCTTAATATGAATTTCCATGATTTAAATTTATATTGCACTATCCACTTCTGATAAAAGGGCAGCCCCATGTATAGATATTGCATATACAAGTTTAAAACATGCTCTTTTTTTCCACAGGCATTTTTTTTTTCAAATTCCTTTTTGTACAATTTTTTTTCTCTTTCAGAGAAAGATGGATGCTACAGGATTCTGTTCAATATGGCCATCTTTGCTTCAGCAGGTCACACAAATCTGCTTCCACAGAAATACTTAGCAGATTTATTTTATATCCCTGTAACCAGCTCATTTGGATGGGGGCATTTATGTGATTCATGAAAGCACAATAAACAGAGAGCCCATGATCTGGTGCCCCAAGGATGAATAATGTCTCACCCCAAAGCCTTCTGGGTTATACCAGAACTCCTCCAAATGTTTCCACTGAATTATGCATTTTTCAGTATTGCAGAAGGTGGAAACTATTTAATGTACGAGTAATTATCATATTCACTGTATCTAACATCGGATTTAAATTGAATTAGGATACTTTTCCAACATGTCACTAAAAGAGAAAAAAATATATTTATCATTCATTCATTCATCTTTCTTTCTTTCTTTCTTTCTTTCTTTCTTTCTTTCTTTCATGCCAACTTTATTATTTTTATAAATAACTCAGGGTGAGTGAACATATCTAATACTCCTTCCTTCTCCTATTTTTCCCATCACAAGAACCCTTCAAGGGGAGTTGGGCCGAGAGAGTGATTGACCCAAAGTGATCCAGATGTCTTTCATGCCTGCTGAGGTGGAACTAAAATTTATGGTCTCCTAGTTTGGGGAAATCACAGGCTAAAGGAGAGCATGGAAAAAAGAGGCATGAAACAGCATAGGCTGAATTAGTGAAGCCTTTATCTGCCGGTTCAGATGGGAATGCAATCAGTCTGGTCAGATTCTTATACATAGGTTATCAACAATAAAGAAACTGCTTTGGCTTATTCACAAAATTATTTTGATTGATTGCACCTGATGCCCAGTTTCTATCATGGTGTCTTAACCACTAAACCAAACTGACTCTTTGCTTCCTACTACCACCCCAGTAAGAGTATTATCTTTTTTTACTCTTTTCATTGATTGGATTCATGCTCTAGCTTTTCTGACTTTTTCAAGATTTCATACAGGAATAAAAAAAAGAATCATTGTGTACTTGTTAGACAACTGTGATCTCAGAATTGATATCTCTCTTGCACTTTTCTCATATTTATGATTGAGAAATATATGCAAGCAGAAGTCATAGATAAATTTTCATTCATTTATTTATTACATTTATTTGCCAATTTACTCTCGGTGCATATAATCACTAATTGACCATTTGAAAACCTCTCTAACTCCTTTCCCTCAAAAATTCAAAACAAAGAGAACTTTTCTGCTATTGTCACTTTTATGGTTGCAAATCAACTGTATCATACATCAGACTATATCCTAATTAAGACCAAAGTGGTTTAATCATCAGTCATTTTTCCTGAGTAATTCTGGAAGGTATGCATCTATTTAGATCCTCAAATATTATGTAGGAAGTCATGACAACTTCAAAACATTTGCATCTAGTCAAAGATTTATGTCTGTCTGTCTGTCTGTCTCTGTCTAACTCTTGCTAAGTACCGGTATCTATGACTTTGGGCGAATTAGTCTCTCTCAGACCAACCTACCTTTCAGAGTTTTTGTTCTAGGAAAATAGGAAGAGGAAGGTGTGTTGGATATGTTTTCCAATTGAGTTATTTGTAAAACAATAAAGGTGGGATATAAATAATAAAATAAAATAATGTCTGTCTGTCTCTGCCTCTGTCTCTCTCTGTCTCTCTCTCTCTAGCTCTCTAGCTATCTTGAATCAAAAGTGTTCTATGATTTCCTAAACATATTTTTATATTAAACCATGAAATTTGGGGAGAAGTAAGAACTGCATAGAAAAATATATACAACTTGAAAGATTGCTGCTGCTTTCTAAAGTGTGCATTAAGCTGAAAATTGCATAACAGATTGGTTCACTTTGAAATGGAGACCAAAGAAAACCCTTAAGCCTTCCTAAGTGTTACTAGGAAGACATTACAGAATGTTTCTACGTACATCGAGTAATGGTTCCAAATCATTATGAGGCAATTTTGGAAAAAAAAGAAGATTCGCTGCATGTTTATTTCCCTTCCCTGTCAGGATAAAAGACAATGGAAATAAAACAATGGAAACTGCTAGAGATTATACCTGCAGGGTAAGAACATCTCATAGTTTTTTTGGAAACTGCTAGAGTAATCCAGGCCAATACTCTAATTTTCTGCTTCTGCCCTATTAAATTCCAAAGAAACCTTATTCTTTTCATGGGTACTAAAAAGTATCCAACGATTCCAGAATCAAAGAAAAATCAAATTGTGATTGTATATAGTTTTGCCTCTTAAAGCAATTAACAAAGATGGAAGTTGTCACTGAATCTTAACTATGGGCTTTTTCAAGCAGCAATATTGAAAGAAGTGCCCACATAAAGACTAGCAAAATCTTACTGGGCAGGTGATTTACGTATACATCTACAATTTATTCTTTTAAAATGCAACATTTGAGCCAAGTGAGCAAGGAAAGGATGATTACCTGGACCAAATGAAACTACCTGGGAAGATGAATCTTGGGGTGAAAAAAAGCAGACTACATTAAGCTTTTTAATCATGAGGTAGAACAGCTCTGAAGTTCACCAGAACCTTACTTAGAGTAATTGTGACATGGTTCCAAAGTTCTTATACTGTAAAGTAATTAATGTTTGTAACTTTTATTTCTCTATATTACTGTTTTCAGTAAGTCTTTTTCTCCCTCCCCCCTTCTTCTATTTTGGCAGACCATCGTTTTGACTTTGTTGCTTCAGGACATGACAAGCTAGAATTACCCTACTGAGATCTTGGAGGATGTGGATTCATCTTTGCAGGTAGAAAGTAAATAATGACTGAAGTCTAAAATCTTATTTAGATGTTCCCAAACTTGTTTGGTACTAGAATTTAAAATCCTCACCTCATCCTCCCTACATACCGAAAGCTCTGCACTATTCACTTTCTTATTCACAAACATCTATTTATTTCTCACCTACTCAAGAAATCCAGATAAGTTTTCATGTTTAAACAATTAAAAAAAACATACATGATAATAACATAGGCCCCATACAAGTTGGTCAACCCAAACAGACCCAATAAAAAGCTTTTACCCTTACATTATTTTCTCTACTCCAAAGGCCATGCAGAACAGAATTGCTTTTGTTGCATTGAGTCTACCCTGACCTGGTTGAGCAGGCTTTTTTCAGTCTGAGTTGACCTACAACCATTAAGATCAACTTCCAGGACCCCATTTTCTTTTCTTAAGAAAGAAAGGAACCTACAGCATGCCCTTTTGGCCAGGAAGTATTCAGTAAATAGATGGAGTCTGGAGAATGGTGTTTAATACATGTGCTATAAACTTTTTGAAGTATCTTTTGGTTTTAAAAAAGTTTCCCATGTGACACCGGACATGGAAGCAATCATCATCATTCTTTAACGACGCCATAATCCCTTGTGGGTTGGAGCCTGGGCAACTGAATGTAGCTGAGTGTTTACTGGCCAGATGCCCTTCCTGACGCCAATGTGGAGTTATATTCAGCAAATATAATCTCAATGTGCCCAGAGAGAGAAATATCTGCTTCTACCTAGGATCGAACTCACAGCCTCCTGATTGTGAGCCGAGAGCTCCATCTCTAGGCTACCGCACCACTACTTGGAAGCAATATACCCTGAAAATAGAAATGTGAACATTTTTTGGAAAAAAGAATGACCCTCTGGATTGAGGTGTTTTGAATACTGCTTTTCTATTTAAGTGATTTCCCTGATATTCTACAATAATTGAAAAGGGGAAATGCCAAGAAAGAAGTACTTGCTTAAAGAATAGCTTTGAGTGTTGGATGGATAGAAATGGCTTTCAGAAGATCACAGGTACTTAGCTACTTGCAAATGGCAGTTTTTATCAGCTGACAATGTGTATATTATTTCTCCAATATGCAATGACATTTTTCTTCTTCCTGCATCATTCAAAAGGTTAGAGATCGAATAGGTTGCATGAGCATTATTGGTGCAAGTGATAAATCCCTCACTGAAAATATGCCATGCAGTATAAAACATGCATCCTTTTAAAGCGTTCCCTTATGCAGATGTCTTTCTGAACTAAATGTGTGTTAATATTGAACCTAAATATTGGTCTAAACTGTAACAGCATAGATCAAAGTACAGAAAAGCAACAGCAATGATATAAATTGCTTCCATTGGAATCAAGATTAGAAAGTGTTGGAAAGTAAACTCCCCATAGCCTCCATCCACTAGCCAAGCTATACATCAACACACACACACCTTTACAATTCAGTTTGCAGGAAGAAGCTTTAAAAATGATAGACGTTTTTTATAGATGGGTTTAATTGGTATCCAATATTATGTAGCACAATTTAAGGACTTGTAGTTGTTGGAGGTAGGATTAAAGGTAAAGATATCCGTAGAACCAGCAAAGTAACTATGCTAGTTATTCTCTTTTACCATTGCTTACAAGAACAGGGTACTATAGTTTAAGTGTATATTTCAAGTAAATGTAAATATAATTATAAAAATAAAATTCAAAGGCTTTGCATCTGGATCTATGTATTTCTCTATACCACAAGTGTTAAACTCACTGTGTCACATTGTCATTATGTGACATTTCACTATGTTTTTCCCATTCATGGAGCTGGGGTGGGTGTGGCCTGTATGTGACACATTCGGCCCATGGGCCACCAGTTTGATACCCCTGCAGTCTATACTGTAGAAAGTTCAAGTTTCAACCATGGCAACTGGTTCTAGCATATATTCCTTTCCTTGTGTGATGATGAGAGAAACCATCTTCCTGTGAGTTTCCATGACTTGGTTTTTCTAGACTTTTAGCATTTTCACTATGTTTTTGATACCTAGACAATTCAACACCAGTAGGAACACCTACCAGCTGATGGCATTTTCTTGAATGATACTGTACTGTATCTAAATAACTGAAGACTCACATCTCATTGGGTTAACCTTCTACTTGTGTCAACCATCTTTTCTAACAAACTAAATAGTTGTTGGTTAGTATTCATATTAAAAGGTTACAAGTACACTTTTTCATTAATATTTGTATTTATTTGCCATCTTTTTATTATGTAATATTTTTACTCTTTTGGTAACATTTCTTTGACCACTTCATTTAAAAAAAAATTGTATTAAACACACATTAAAAACATTGAACACAGTGTAACCATCCTGGCAGTTATCTTTGCCATGCATATTAAAATATTGCATGAATTAATATATATCTTACTATTTATATACATTTAATCTATTCAATATTTACATATACAAATAACACTTTGTAGTTACATATGTACATTTCCTAGATTCTCTGTTTTATACTTTCAAGTTTTATAATTTCTTTGACCACTTCATTATTGGTGTTCCCAACCCATGTGGTGTTGTCCTAATAGAGTGCTCCCAAATTCCTCTCTGACACACCAACATAAGGTATGAAAGCATAGTAAAGATAGATCTTTAGAGGAATGAACCTAAACAAAGGAATTGCCATATTTCTTTTGTTCAGTGGGTATTTATACTTGTAAAATGGATTAGACTTTCATTTCATTAGTCTTGATTTGTTGACTACCTGATATGAATCTAATATATTTCAGATTTTTTAGGACCTATGGAAGGCTGGCAAAAAAAGGCCCAGCGTAGATATGCTGTTCTGCACAATTATTGGGCTAAAGTAACCAAGTGAGGGAGAGAAACATACCTATGGGCTACTCTCTTCACCTTGCTGCATTTTGCAAGATTTCAAACTCCCAGAATTCCCAACCAATTCAGGAAAATGTCAACTTAGAAAGCTCTCTTCTTACATCCTAGGCTGATTACTGTTTAAAAAAAAACACAAGCCATGTTACATCTTTTAAATTTTGCCTTTACCTGATGTAATTACAACAGGAAGCAAAATGGAAGGCTAATCCAAATGGTGTGATTACCAGTTTGATGTATCATGCTTTCTTTACATTAGGCACATCTTGCTTAACTTGTAATCACCCCCCTCAGTAAGCAAGAGCTCAGAATATGTTGTGCAACAATAGAAGCCAAAGCTTTCAGCTGTTTCTCTCATGAGTTCATGCAGCTGCTGTTATAGCCATGTTGCTTTCAAGTTAGCATGACAAGTGATCATCCAGGGCCTCATAACACTATCTACTCTGATAGAATCCCTCTCCCCCAAGATCTTAATAACCAAGCAAAGAAGTAATATTCTTTGTGGCAATCAGGGGACCACTGCAGGAGACATAAGGAAGCTTCTCTGTTAGAGGACAACAATCTGCCATTTTCTTCACAGATTTATCTATAATTTAAGCCACAGATAGAACAACCACATGTTTTGCAGATATTCTCAGGGGTGGAGAGAGGCTACCCAGAGCCTCATGAATCATGGGGAGGATTAAAAGCAATGAACATTTATCTTCTTAATCCTGCAAAGCAATACTGTAAAGCCAAGGATTACAACTTGCTGTGCATGTAATCTTTGTTTGGGGATAAAAAAAGTGTCAAGCTTTTTCTCTATTATTCTTGGTTTTGTTTTGCTTTTAAAAAAAACACACATAGGGAGGAAAATCAATTAGCTGTGATGATGCCATTGAGGAAAATTAAAAAAAATTTTTGGGGAAAAGTATTCATTTAATTCTCAATAAAGTCACTGACATGCCTGGATTTGAGGAGATGTTAATTGCAAGTTGCATCTGCAATTGTATGCTTACTCATGACAACCCAAATCATTGCTGTTATGCTGTTCTAGTCAGAAATACATAAAAAGCTCTACTGATATGGGTTCTCTACCATGTGTCCAAAATACTGCACAACAATTGTGTCTCCAGAAGTGCTGGGCACCTCACATTAGTGTGATATGCTTAACTATGCTATTAAAAGGAGAAAATAGGGGAAGCCTGACTAAGAAACAGCCAACAAGTGCAAGGAAAAAATGCTTTCCATACCACATACAATAAATATCCCAGATTGAATCATTTGTTTAATGTTTAATTTGTTGTAGTACAACACAAGAAAGCAGAATCATTTATTTATGCTAAATCATCCCATTTGTTGTTTGTTTGTTTTTACACTGAGTAAGTAGTAGCTTCAAGTGCAATTATCACTTCCCTGGCTAGAAAGGTATCCTCCATTGGAAGGAGGATTAAGACAAGGCAACTGGAGTCAAGCACAGAAAGTTTCAATCCAAACAATAGAGGGGAAGTGGCATTAGCATTTGAGATTCAGGCCATACCATTTCAGATTTTGTACCAGAATCTCACCTACATCCAGGAATGGTACTTCCTCATATGAAAAATCAGGAAGGTGGAGCTGTGCTTAGCTGCAACTAGAAAAAACTAAATTGGGAAGCAGCTGATTAGCATCAGTTATTTTCCAGCACTGACTGAAACCTCTCTTTATTTAAGTTCCAACTGTAAGGAATATGTCTCTTTTAATACCAACCTCGTATTTTAGTGGGTATTTTGCTTTAAACTTCCCTTGTATCACTATATCCATGGCATTGGACCGGGTTACTTACGAGACCGCCTTCTGCCGCCAATAGCCTCCCACCGACCAGTGCGCTCACAT
>JANHFT010004073.1:89116-101821 GCA_032467955.1 Pseudoxenodon macrops
AACCCACCTCACAGGGTTGTTGTTGTTGTAGGGAAAATAGGAAGAGGAAGGTGTGTTGGATATGTTCGTGGCCTTGAGTTATTTGTGAAAATAATAAAAGCGGGATATAAATAGAGGAATAAAAACATAAATAAATGACAGGTTGACATGTGAGAGAGAAGTGGCTGACTCCCAAGTCATCAACTGGGCTTTGTGATCAAGTGGGACTTGAATTTGGGGTTCCTCAGCCCCAATCCAATAACTTAACCCTGTGGCATCTCTCAGGGAGGGGTCAAAACAGTCAAGGTATAGCTGTGCAATGAAAGCCCTACCCCCATTTATGTGCCTTAACCTGCACCTCCCACTGGATTTATTTTAGTTAAAACTTAATGGTGGTTGCAGCAATGTTTGCCTTTATGTCGCAGTGCTATGCTTAATTACCTTGTACCTGGAATTCTTGGGCTAATAACTTCTGGACTTCTGTTGGGGACATTGCTAACTGAACTTTGCTTATTGCTAAACAATCTCCCTGACTATGACCTACATTGATTACCTTAAATTTTGGACTACCAGTTCCATTTTACTCCTGGTTACAGCTGTCTCTGATATTTTGTGACCTACCCCATTTTTTGTAGCTTCTATTAGTGCCATTGGATCTTCGCACCCATTTTCCCTCTTTTTCTTGTTTTGATATGTTTCCTTTATCATGGCCTCTCAGTCTGTTCTCTCTTTCTGCACCAGTGGATGCTAGCTTTACTTGGTGTGCCGTTGGGGAATATCATTTGACCATTGTTCATTTTCCAGTTTCTGCAGTTTTTGAAAGGTGGATAAGTCTGTTTGTTCACAAAGATCAGGTTAATGATCATACTATTGAGTAATGCAAAATAAGCAAGACTATCAAATGTTCCAAAATTTTGGTTTAGTGGTTGCGTAGATGCACGTTTATGGCACTCTCTCTTTTTCCCAAGATAGAGTCCTACTTCTGATATCACACAGGAATCTTTTGAATGCAAAGCAAAAAAATCAACCCCTACAAGTAATTTAATGTATTATATTAAGTAGCCATTTCAGTTTCGAAAATATATT
The DNA here is from genome assembly GCA_032467955.1 of Pseudoxenodon macrops. Lineage (NCBI taxonomy): Eukaryota > Metazoa > Chordata > Lepidosauria > Squamata > Pseudoxenodontidae > Pseudoxenodon > Pseudoxenodon macrops. The sequence goes on from JANHFT010004073.1 coordinate 90,182, forward strand.
TGATGCAACAGTGTGACGTTACTCAGTGAGATAGCCAATTGTGCAATCAGGATTAAACAAGTTTAGCATAGTGTAGGAAAATGTTAGAATCACAGTATTATTATTTTTAGACTACCGGTAATAACTCAACTTTTCAAAATCACTATGTTGGAATTTTTTCCTCTATAAATGCTGAAAAAAACCTCAGACATGAATCAACAGCTGAACTGTACAAGTAAGAAATGCAAGTTAGGCCCTGGTCATCTAGAGAAGGGGAAAAATCATTTTGTACATGTGACTCTTCTGTCATTTATTAGTGCAAGTTCCGTCAAGTCATTGAAATTATAATAGGATAGAAAAAAATTATATCCTTGCAGTTGTAAGTCAGATAGAAAGGAGGAAAAGCCTGCTCTGTATTTGCAACACCTCTTGGTCTTCCCTGGAAGTACAAAGGGGGGCCCTTTTTACAGTTTTCACTGTCACAATTAGGGTAACATCAGTGTGTAACTTCACAAGCAGCCTTATAAGAATGAATGGGGAAGTGGCTACACAGCCACTTGTTACAGAAAGTATAGACCAATGGTGACATCATCCATTTGGAGGGGGAACTCACATGGAAAGACAAGTGTTGACAGAGGGATTTCTTTTGCTACACATCCTCTTTACAACTTGCCCATTATCTTGTGGCTCAGAGCCAGTCCTTAAAACACTACACACATACAATTCTGAGATACACACTATGTGCTTTCCACTCCAGTCTCTTGGCATGACTACTGGTTCAAAATGACATCTAGTCTGAATGAAGGGTAGTGTGTGCTCGATACATACAGAGGTGGAGAACTTTGCAAACATGGCAGCTCTCAAGTTTGAACAGATATTGTTTTTCCCAAAGGAGGAAAAATCTGGGTGGGACCTCAGTTCTGTAAATTGGCATCAATCTTACTGGCCATGGAAATCATTCAAAGGGAATATAATGAAATAAGGTACGTATAAAGCAAAATAACAGTCATGCAATCTGTCATGCTGTTTGAAACAACAAGTAGGACTGGCTGCTGCTAACAAAAAGACTTCCTAGCAACCATTTAAGGATATTATAAAGTGAAATCATTAACACTGGGCCAAATCAGAGATTAATGTGGTGACCAGACCTGTTAATACTTACTTATATTTATTTTTTGCTCAGGTAGTTTTATAGGCAAATGAAAGACTCGTATGCCATGCTGGCTTGAGTTTTGTGATCAACTACTGTACATTGTGTTCAAGGATTCATTGTTTCTTCATTGAAAAGGCATCTTTTTAATCCAGCTATTCTTTTTCGATCTTGGCCTTTTAATAAAAAGAACTAAGTTGATTTGATCAACCTAAAGAGTAACCACTCTTGCTTTAGCCTCTTAGTTTCCCATCAGTGACGTTGGGCTGTTCCTTCAGTTATGACTTTTGTGTGATGTGACTATCTTCACCTTAAAATTATATTCTACTGTTTAAGTAGCCCACTTCTGGGATTCCAAAAAACTCTTTAAGACCTAGTTCTGATCCCAGACCTAAGGCTGGTTTCTCTTATCATTATGCTGGGTTTTAGTCAAAGCTGGCTGTGTTGTTTTTACTATTTTTAAATTTTTATCGCTGCCAAGAAAACTATTTCTGGGACTTCATGGTCACCAGGAATTTAATTTGAAGAATAATTTACCTTATATTTTCCTATTTCATCCATAGGTATACTGCGATTTATTTAATTAGGATTTAGCGTGTTGTATGAAGCTAAAGTTTGGAGATTATGGTTTATGACTGTGTAATATGATCCTTGTCAGAAGTTATTCATTCAACATGGTTCAGAAAACCATGGTAAATGCTGTAACTTCTTGGAATTAGGACAGTGAGTGGGGGGGAAAGGGAGCCAAAGAGAAGGAGGAACAAAAGGAAAAATATCCCTCTCAGTGTCCTCTAACAAACTTGAGAAGCATACCGCCCTGGAGAGGTTTTGGGTCCCAGAATTGTAGCTGCACAGCAGCGCTTATTTAAGAGCACCAAAAATGTCAGCACATTACAGTCTTAACACGTCATGCTCTGGCACGTGCATGTGCACACCCATACAGTATGCACCTGAGATGCTTGTTCTATTTCTCTCAGGCAGAAACAATAAAATGTTTGACCAATGAGCACTACTGTAATGTTGTTCTTCCTTCACAGTGACTCATAGCCCTATTTAAACTTTTTAATTTGCTCTGAGGCGATCTCTCCCTCATACCCTAAATGGCAGCCCTTGGCAGCTCCGTGGGAGAAGCTTCACTTGCCTACAAACTTCCTCTGTTCCCCATTGACCTTTCACAACCATAGCAGTGCAGTTGTAAAGGCACACAGGCACACCAAGAAGCCAGTCTAGTTCAGCAGGGCTTGTTTTCTGGTAAACATCTATGTAGTCAGGCTACAAATATCCTCAAAGCTTTACACATCACATTTAACTTGGCTTGCCTCTGTTCTAATGGACCGACTCCCTTTCCACGTGCTCAGTCTAATTAATAACCTTATCATTACTTGTCTCTTGTAGGCAATCACTCCTGCCAGGTTGAACATTCTGTTCTGATGCAGGCTACTAAAATCTTCCCCCCCTTTCAGGTTATATGGAGAAGTTCAAATCAGAAGTTCAAATCTTGTACATTATCAGGCTGCATCAAAATTCCATATTGATGTAGCATGATACTGTATATGAATCCTCAGTCTGTGTAGATGTCCTAACAAGAAAAGGATCTGTGCAAATGTTAAGCCCCCAGATGGACAGACAGGCTAAGAAAAAACTTTAGTCAGTATAAGCAAATATGGCAACTTCTGGACTTCTTAAACAACAGCTTTTATAATTCCTAACCCACAAGTTATATAGTAGGTGGAAGTTGTAATCAAACACTTTGGGAAAGCACCAAACAAAGAAAATAGATCTGCCTGCATGGTTGCTAAGTTGTGGTTTATTGAATAAACTTGGCTGGGTTCACCCAACACTCAGTGCAACCAAGTCATATTTTATGTCTGGGAAAAATTATCCTAAGAGTTATTTAGGACAGCAAGTGGAAAACAAGTACGGTACTCTAACCTAAAAATGAGACTAGCCTAGTCTCACAGTTAAGGATACAGAGGAGTTAGAATATGTAAGCTATCATTATAGCTGGGCTGCAAAGAGCATTAAGTCATAATTAAGTCATAAAGCCGCCTTGAGTTATCTATAAAAATAACAAAGGCAGGACAAAAATATCTTAAATAAATAAATAAAGTGGAATTTTGCTGAAGGAGCACAACACTTGAGGAGAAGGACCATGTTTACTGCAATGATCATTGGTTGCCTGCTTTAGAAGAAAGATAGAATCAAACAATGAGACCGCTGTTGGAAGAAATAAAAGGTTTTTTTTGTGCAAGTTGAGGGCTACAAGACCTGAATTTCTAGGGATCAGATTGGCTTATCAGTATACCTGGGACAAGTCTTATTGTTAGCTGAACAATTTCAGGAAAGTAACAGAGTTGGGTAAATCCCTTGTTAGAGAGATGAAATGTTGAGATTGTTAGCTGATAAGAAGATAGGGGGTTGGATTTCTCTAGCTTGCAATAATACCCTTGCAGGGCTTGTTTGGACTGTGTTGTGAGCTGTTGAAGAGGTTTCTGTTCTTTGGTCTAGATGGGATTGGGAAGGGTATCTGGGGCAGAGTCAGTTTGATGAGATTAGGTTAAGAAAGGAATTGGATTTAACCTTGGGCATATGCAAAAGACAGGAATTAGAGGCTGTACATCTTACATTTTGTTAAGTTTATTATTTTCACTGCAATCATATTTTGTTTGATTTTGGCCTAGCATTCTGTTTGGCTTATTGATTGACTTAGCCAGTGTACTTAGCAAAGTATGATCAAAACAATATAATGTAACAAGGTTCCAGCACCACTAAGGCTTCTGCCCAGTCAGTCATCCTTTACTTCTGAAAACCTTGTTGAACTCTATGGGATTTGCTTCTGAGCAAATCTGCCTCTCAGCAAACTTGAGTGACTAGAATACAGTAGCTGTTTATGACTGCAATCTATGCACCTTTCCTGAATCAGATTTTGCTGAATTTTAATTCCCAGTAGCCTATGTCTACTCAGCTAATGGAGAAGGATTTCAGCCCCTCTTCTGCCAGACTTTCTGCTGTGTAAACATGTTTACACATGCCTGCCCAGAATTGTGTTGCAACACTAGCCAAGAAAACAACAAAGGAGTTATATTTACAGTAATATTTTACTTCTATAATATATATGCAAAATTAGGATTCTTTCCTTTTCCATACAACAGAGGCCATCATCAGTTTTTGTCTTTGACCTCAACCACATTACTCAATTCTCCTACCAATAAGGGGGTAATACCGGTAGTAGGGCAGTACTGTATTCAGAAACACTGCTCATAAGAGTGTGCTAAGCCACAGTTAGTTGGAAATTGAATATATCACTATTCACTGGCTTGACAAATCTGCTAAGCCCAAACACAAACAAGTCCCATTATGACTTCAGCAGGCAGCCACTTCTGGGGCCTCCAGAGCGACAATTGCTTTCCATGAGCTGTCTAGAAGTGACTGAACCCAGGGCCCATTTTGGTTAGACGTTCTGGGATCGTAAAGGGTTAAATCACTGCATCTTCTGGCACTGTCCCTTAAACCTTCAAAATGTCTCCCGTGTTGGAAGAAATATCCATCTGGGTTCAGCTCCAAGTGGGGGAAAAGACACTGGAAACATGATGGCTGCTTGGAAAGAAGGTTTAATGGTGGACAGCAGGACCACATGGTTTGAGGTCCTGGGGAAAAGGCGATCACACGTTTCAAGATGTTGAAGAAGAAAAGAAAGAGAGTGCTGCTGGGAGTCTTTTACACCCTCTGTTGGGCTCCACCTCCACGTTTCCTGTTCCTGAATAGGAAATGCACTGATTGGTGGTCAGACTCGCAGGGGGTCTTAGCTAACTTTGTAGGCTGTCCATCAGGCTTGGCTGAGCCTTGCTGGTTGGTGCAATCTTCTCAGGTGCCATGTGGTGAGTTCTGTTGCAAAATGAGTAGAGTGATAATCCTATCATGTCCTGAGGGCCATGACTTAATCCCATCACCCTAGACCTGAAAGGGTGAGTGGGGCAGAGAGCTCAGGAAGCTGCTTTGTCTTTAAAACATGTTTCTCCTTTTCTGTCATCCAGGGAAATATAACATTCTGCCTTTTTAATATTTCCTAGGATATTTCATTCCTCTAGGAGAGGTGAGTGCTAACTTCCTTCACCAAGTACCCCTCCCCCCAAATCACATTTGTGACCATACCAGGCTTGGTATCAAAGCTGAATTGGACATTAAGCTTGTTATTATTTATTTCTTTAGTGTATGACAAGTTTGTAAAGCATGTCCTTTGCGAACAGTGGCATTACCCTGCTTTTGGGGGGGGGGAATCAGCTCTGTCATGCTCATGAAATTAGTAACAGGCCACATTAGGCAAGGTAGTAATTGTTGAGGCAGCCATGCATTTCTTAATTGGATCTCACCTTCATGGTTGACTCTCAAGGTGTTTTCATTTATGGAGGCAGGAAATAGGAGATGAAATGGCCAGGCAGGGCCAGCTTACACACGGTGTTTATTTGCTGTGTGATCTTTTTCTTTTCTCCACCAGTTCACACAGTCATTTGGGAGATGCTGTTAGAAATTTGGGCTAAAGCCACCTTCGAATATGTCTCTTTCAATACCAACCTTGTATTTTAGTGGGTATTTTGCTTTAAACTTCCCTTGTATCACTATTTACATCAGGGGTGTCAAACCTGTGGTCCACTGCCCAGATGTGTCACTCGCTGGCCACATGCACCTCAGTTTAGTGAAGGGGGAAAAGTCACAATATGTCACATGACACCATGACGCCATGAGTTTGACACCCCTGATTTACATAGTCACTGGGATATGTTTTGATCTGTAGCCATTGGTTCATCCATAATTTTATTTCATTCATGAACCTTGACCAAAATTTGTTGTAGTTTTTATTCATTTGGTTTTTTTACAGCGATCTTCCTTTACATGGGGCCTATATGCATTATCTGTCCCATCAAAGAATGGTTGCTTTGCAAGTATCTTTTCCCCCCCCCATAAGCTTTGAATAGCAGAAGACAGCACTGGAACCAATTGTCCATCTGTTTTGCCAAGCCTGTTAAATTTGGCAGCCAAATGACAATGGGTGTTAAGTCCTTTAGTTTACATTGCCTATCTTACTATTATCCAGTGCTAGAAGCAGATATCCTGGGCCAGGAACCTTGTAAAATATATTGAGGAGGGGCTGTTGCTTATTCACTAATGAGGACTTAGTGTAAGTTTCATTAAAGCAAAGAGAGCAAAGGAATTTGTATAACAATTCTTCTTCCCTTTATTTGCTTCATTCTAAGTGTGACACTGATATTTCTCTTTAAACAACACAAGAAGCCATGCACAATTAGGAATCAGAGGTGTAACATAAATTTAGGTCAGCCATAAGTTGCAAGTACGGCGCACAGCTGAAGGCAGGCTGCCGAGCTGAAAAATAAAAATGGAAAGTTAGAACTAAAGCTAAACAGACAGAATCAGTGATGATTCAGTTTGTTGGGGACATTTTCTGTCTTGCAATATATGTACTCTTTGTGGTTTAGCTTTTGGCTGTCATAGCTGATGTCAGAGAAGTGTTTATTTTTTTAAAAAAAGCAGTGCCATCTGTCCCGCCCCCTCCTTTCTTATACCCACAACTGTGTTCCTAATTAGCTCTGTTTGGTTCACAGCCACCCCTGGTATTGCCTCTTTTATTTTTATCTCCACTCATCTTGTATTAGATGGAGTACTCATGTGAACAGCTTTGGCGGACTCAGAATGCATTCTTTGACATGGACTTCAGGCTGGTCTACATATGCTCAGGGCAAGAATAAATCGAATGCATATCATTGTTAGTGTATTCAGCAACACATACTATCAAATTCAAATTCAGTCTTTTGTCAAATTCAGTCTTTCAAAAGCGACTGGTGGAATATTGTCTTTTAGTCCTCAACATGGATAGGTAGAAATCCAGTCCAAAACATGACAAATATTACTATGCTCAAATTTCTGTAGCAGCACTTATTTTCAATCATCAAAAGATTTATTTGAACATTTCCCATCCTCCTGCACACTGTTTTGCTTTCTACTAAATAATTGTGGGGGAGTAGGTTGGTGTTTCTTTTGGAGGGGTGGGACGCCATCATTTCTTGTTCATTGAACTCAACAGCTAGCAGTTGGGTATGTGTTGGGATACTTCAACTACTGAGTTAACTTACCATTCTATTTTAAATAGGTTTTGATGTTTTGGATGGAAAATATGGCTCCATATGAGAGGTTCCAGTGGCACCCAGACAATAACCCCCCTTGTCTTTCTCTCCTTAAAAGGCCTATTCTAAATGATGACACAAGATAGTAAACAGTGGCTCAGTGAAGTACAGAGCAGCCTAGGAAGAACTGGCAGAAATATTAGCCCATGTTTTTAACTCTAACCAGCATCAATAGTTCTTCTGTTCAGATATGTGAATTTTGCTGCTTTGACACAGATTGATCACTCTGTTCTTTACTGCATGCTGCTATATACAAACCACCTTTACTTTTTAAGAGGACAGTAAAGCGAAAATGGTAACCTAATCACAATGTAAATTGTCCAGTGAAATATTTTCTTGCAATGTCAAAGGTTGCCATCAGTAAAGAAGAGAAGCAAGCTAGTTATCTGAATCCACATGAATATACATTTAATTTAAAAAATTATTCATACCAGGGTTGTCAAACGTGCGTTGTCACAGCAGTGTCACGTGATGTATTGCGACTTTCCCTCTTCACTAAGCTTCCCCCCTTCACTAAACATGAAAAAAGATCTGAAAGTAGAACATAAAACAACACAATGAGTCTGAGCCCAAACATAGTAAAAGACAGACAAATCACTTACCAGATGAGACTAGTCAACATCATCTATAGAAGGCCAAAAAAATAGAGGCTGTGCAAATCTTGAGTGTATGTTATTCCAGAGGATAAGTGTCATGACAGAGAAAGAAAACTTTCAAGATTCCATTAGATAACACTACATCATAGAGGGAACCTGAAGAACATTCAGTTTTCACATCTCATAGGACAGGCAGGCACAATTAGAAATAGGCAACAATAGGAAATAAGTTGACTTTGTGCTATTAAGGCTTTATTAATGGTAAGTAGAACTTGTATCAGAACCATGTTTTCTATTGGGTATACTGTATATTGAGTATATACCGGACATATATTCTGTTGTATGCTGTCCAGAGCTACTTGATTGTGGGTGACCATGTAAATTAAATAAAAATAAACCACTGCACCTTGCAAAGTAGTGGTATTACTTGGGCATAGTATAATGCACCGATAATTACCTGAGTTGCCATATTCTGGATCATTTACAGCTTCTGAATGGTCTTCAAGGGTAGTTCATGTATAGCACAATTCAATAGTATAAGCAGGAGGTGACCAAGGAATAAGTAACTATGAGCAGAGCCTCCAATCGAAGAATGGATGTAATTGACACACAAGATAGAATTTACAAAGTTTATCCTGGCTAGCTGCTGTTCATGTAAAAGTAATGAATCTAAGGGAGGTCCCCGAATTGTGAATCAGATCTGTCTAGGATATGTAACTAATCTAGAACTAAAGATGCAAAGCAGAGGTGGGTTCGTACCGGTTCGGACTGGTTCTACCAAGTAGGTACTAGACCGCCGTCTTTTTTTGTATTTTGTATTTTTATTTATTTATTTATTTTTATTTTTTTTCGGTTTCTTCTTCTTCTGCGCATGCACAGAAGCCGAGTTTCCAGCACTGCACATGCGTCACCATCTTGTTTTCAGCCTTTTTTTGGGTGAATTTTTTGAGTTTTTTTCTACTGCGCATGTGCGCGCCCATGAGGCGCATGCGCGCCCATTTGGTGTGCCCACACAGCAGGAGGCAGCAAACCGGCAGTGAGGTAAGTTAGAACCCAACCCTGATGCAAAGTCTCCAAATCTAGGATATAGTGCAGGGCCTAAAATCCAGAGTCCATTTATCTGTAATCTAGACCCTTACAGTTTGTGTTAAGGATGAAAAGAAATATAAGCCCAAAGTTTGGTCCTCATTTCATGGTAAATATTTGCTCATTGAATGCATACATATGCAGATGGGTTGCAAACATATTTTATTTTAGGATGGTGTTCATGTTGCATAGATTGAACAGTTGGGAAAAAAATCCCAGAAAAAGCCAAATCATATCTGAGAGGTTGTATCCATACCATTTGGAGCAGCCCCCAGAAGTCAAATTTGGCTTTTTATTAATGCTTTGAAAATGGTGTTTGAATGGTGAGTGTTTATGTAATTACATAAAACATTTATGTAAAATTAGAATTGTACTTTTGGAACACACTCACATGGATTTTAGAAACATCTTGGATGTGGACTCCAAGAACTTTCTGAGATTAACAGTTGGCCTTTGCATTGAAAAATAATTTCTGTTCTAGTGATAGGAGAATAAATGCAAGCACTTATTTATAAATTCATGATGAGTTCAATAGTTAGTAGAAGAGTTTGTGCAGAGGTTTGATGTCTTGAAGCTAGGAGTATATTTGGACTAGTCAATTTTTATATCCAGGAATTATTTATGACATGGCATGAAAACGATATGTGGTATTAGAAAGTTTGTCATCTTTAGTCCTTTTCAAAATATGTGAAACAGTTAGGACTGCATTTTTTGTTTAGCTTGATGGGAAACATTTTTGTTTCCAATTCAAATTTCTTTCTGAGTATCATACTGCTTATTGAGAGAAAACAGAACAATGAAATATCATACTGCTTAAGTAAACACTTAGTAAAGCAAATATGAGTTTATGCAAATCACCATATGTCTTGTGAAACAAATTCCAGCTAATAATATTTCACTGTCTTCTACTTTTGTACTACATAAAGGTCAACAAACCCATCTGATCATTATTTGGTGTCATTGTGTATGTGAAATGAAATGGAAGTTTCAGCTCAGTTCTTAATGGCTGAAATTGTTACTGAAAGACTATAATCAAAGCTAACACTAATTGGTACTCTTGGTGATTGATCATACTGTTTGTGCTTAAATATGGGAGTGAACAATCAATAATTACATTAAAAAAATCTTCCTCTGACAGAGTGGGATGGAAATGCTTCAAATTGTTTCTGCATTATAAGGGAAGTTTTAAAAGAAAACATCTGCTTTTCTGAAATCCGGTTTGATTTGAGGTCTACAAGTAATTTTAAAGAACAAGAAATTATCCTAAGTGAATTAATTGTTTCAGGATATCATATGTTAGAGATCATTAATTAAACAACTGAATGATAATTCATTCTTTCTAATAGTGCGTATGGACACTACATGACTCAATGGCCTACTGTGTTAAAACCATCTATAACACAATCACATATAACATCCCTAAGTTTGAAACTTTGAAAGGTTGACTCAATGAAACTTTAAATTATTATCTCATGGCCTGCTTTGAAGTCACAATTTAATCAGATAATTCAAAATGCTTCAGAAAACTGACAGCTATTCTTATTTCCTATTGCTCTGGGATTCTTATAGTCCAGGGCTGTCAAACTCCCAGCCTGTAGGCCAGATAAGTCACGTGCACACCTGGTTTAGCAAAGGGGAAAAAAGTCCCGATATGTCACATGATGTCGCCATGATGATGTGACTTTGACATCCCTGTTATAGACAATCTATAAACTTTTAATTTAAATTCTATGTATGGAAAACACTGAGTGGATAGGACAAGTTATAACATGGTCTTATTGATATTAACATAAGTAGCCAGCTGATGGGTTTTGTCACCTTATTAAAGAACTATTTTGGGGGATAATATTATTTTTAACGTGACCAACCCCAAGCCATAACTTTAGTGGGAAATCAATTTATATTTCAACTGTTTTAATTGTACTCAGAAATTATCAGTTTAACAATATGGTCTTGGTCAGATTTCATGACCTACCTATTATTTTACATACTGCACATGACTAGGGCAGGTTGAGTCTCTTTACATTACAATAAGTCAACATCTGCCAAGCTTGCACTGACAGGCAGCAGTCCAAACATTTTCTAGTTTTAATAATGGAGAAGAGAAGCTATGACTGACTTTTTGTTCTATGCCAGTCAGTTCTGCTGCTTTTGCTAATTAACTTATTGCCTACAAGCTACCAATATAATAAAACCAAGTCATGACAGTGTTGAGAGGGCTCGTTCTGGAAAAGGCCAATTATATCAGACTTCACCCAAGAAAATGTAGTGTTCAGAGACAACAAAGCTGAATGATTCCACTATGACAATTAGATTCTTCCATGTCCTGCCTAGAAATGGGTTCTGTTGAGCCTGATGCCACACCAAAGCCACATATTGGGTATCCATCAGCCAGAGACCTTCACAATGAAAGCTAACATATACAGTAAACAGTGCAAAATAATAGTAAACCAATATTTTATTTATCCATGAATGTTGACTGAAGCTTTCTGTTTTTGTCAAAATGATCAAAGTGAGGCACTGCAAGTTTCATTTGTTGGGGGTTTGCATCAGAAGTGAAATCCAGCAGGTTCTGACAGGTTCTGGAGAACCGGTAGCAGAAAGTTTGAGTAGTTCAGAGAACCGGCAAATA